>VUJU01000142.1:0-88919 GCA_009835225.1 Aphis craccivora | reverse complement strand
GTAGAATTCAATAACCAAGAAAACTTATATTTTTTGTGAGTCACGTGTGATACTCGTGGTAAGTAAAAAAATATTTTTGAAATCAGGTCTGGTAGCCAACGTGTTAAACGGGCCAACAAAATGTATCGACATCAGTTGTATTTTTTAATTGGTGCAAACGGTGCCTTTCAGTTTCTGTACCCATCGAGGAAGCTATATTATATACCTATTATAAATTACTATCCAACTCATTTGTTGTGATATATTATGAATAATATGATATATAATATTACACGTCGATTTTGCAATCTTGGGTCGGAGGCCGGTCCGTTGTCGTAATTTATTTGTGTAACACACGTGATGGACGTGAAATCATATTGTAGTGTACAGCTCATTAAACGATCTGTTTCTCAAGAAAATATAAATATATAATACGTGTTACATTATGGTAGTTGGCCGTCATAAAAATGCATGATTGTACTTTGGGAATAAAGCTGTGTGTAATAGTTATACAGGTATATTATAACACCATAGACCATAATAAACAAGTATGTAAATAAAATGTAAAATACTCGTATATATATTATTATAACGAATTGTAAATTTTAGATATTATATGGTTAATAATTTTGTTTTAGTTGGATTTATTGTGTATATAATTTAATACATTGAAAACGTTGATTTTAATACAGTATTAACGTTTACTGAGGGTTATTTCAAAGCAATAAGAAATTAAAAATGTTTGGCGCACAATATTCTTCTTTCTTTCGAACAAAGTTTAATATGTAATATTAGCATGATATTCTAGTAATCTAAAAAACATTCAATAATTGATGCAATAATCATAACTTGTGCTCAGCTACGTCTTCATGCTATGATTTAACTAATGATTTAATGATATTATTTTATGTACATATTTAATTATTATTTATTGTTACTCGGTTGGTAATTGTAAATTAAATCGATATCTTAATTTAATGCTAGTTGTTATGGATGTATAGTAGATAATGTGTACCAATAACGTAATTGAAAGTTTTTTCTTTAAATTGTTCCAGAATGTGTGACCCTTTTCGACCCTTAAAAAAATTTTTTAATAGAACATCTATATATTTTATACACTATACACAGTATATAGGAGTTCTTTAAGTTTTGCAGTATGGTTACAAAAAGAATGAAAATATATTAATACAGTAGGTACTATAACCATAATATAATGAGCTAAACTTTAACTGTACCTTTTGAAGTATAAATATTTTAATGATAAATTAAGCTCAAGTCTAATAAGCATAATGATAAAATAATCAAAAATAAATTAAAAATAAAACAAAATAAATGTTGTAATATTCAATGAATATCAATAAAATTATGATATCTTTGCTACGGCCATTCAATATCAGACTGCAATAATTAACACTATACCATGCATAGGTAATTTAATATGTATTTTTACATTTTATTTCTACTATGCATATTTATTATTTATGATAAGTTATTCACTTTAAATTAAACTATGGCTAGTTATTAAAGTTATTAATTAATGCGCCCAATTAGATGAAAGACCAAGTATAGTCTCATAATAAATAACCATACTTAGGTAATACGGTCCTGGATATCAATTTTTCTTCGAGCATCGACTTATGATGTGATGATGTCGTGGAGGAGCGTCATGATCTGATGATCATTGGATGTTTGGATCACACCGTAGTACCGGATCGGTAGTAAGGTAGTCAGTCGATTAAACATATCTTCTTGATTTCCGTCATCCGATTAACCGGACAATAACAAAAAATTAGCACAAACAAATCATTATATCAAATCTTTAACCTATTCCAATGAAAAAAATTTAAATAACAGGATCAGTCGATACGGATGCCCCAGTAACAGAAGTACAACACTCCGCTTTAATCTTCGCTACCTAAATTTGTGGTTAAGAATTAGTTATTCAGGCCAACTTACGTCAAATGACGTAATATTATGCTAAAAATTGAGATACTTGTGGTTAAGCTCAAATTTCAGCTCACAGTATTTACAGCCTGAAAAATCATACACATATAAGCGACTAAATCCAACTACAGGCTAAATTACTAAATATAGCACGTGAAAATATTTCATTAAATTTCATTTCATTTTTATCTTGTGACTCGTGATATGCTTGATTTCGATCAACTACCCTTGTCAATTGTCAACAACAGAAAAAATATATATATATTTTTTTTTATCAGTCACTGCTGTCGTTTATTTATTATTTACACAATCTACATTGTTATGTATTTAAATAAATAAATAAATTGATGGCTGCATAGAGAAAACTATTAATATGTTCACAAACACTGTATCAGTTTTGGTCTGATTTTTGAAATTACAAACACGAATATCGAGTAACTCAATTGACAGTCGAACAAATCTGGAATCTGGTTTACCAGAGAGACAGAGAAGTTCATTTTACTGTTCCTCACAACCTCCCACAGTTACACATCATAACTAAATGTGTTACCATTTTTACCACTATAACAATTGACATTATAAATTCTAATGACGTTAACAGACTGCACTGTAAAATTGTACCAATAGATCAATTATCAATACGCAGATTGAAATACACAGTCATCCCGAAAATGATGTTCCGTCATCATAGTGGTCACTGATGTCACCTAAAAAATCACGGGTACCATTTAAACTTTCAACGTTTCTCGTACACTCGAATATCAACGTTTATATTACAATAAATACTAGCAAATTAATGAGTGATTTCGATATTTCCAATTTTCATATTCAATGACATAATGTATTAACTATGTTATATTTCTGTAATGATGCATTAGTTTATTAAACTAAACTAATATTCTGGTATGGTTTAATCAATTGTCATTATTTATTTAAAATATTAAGTGATAACATATTATCAAAATGAGACCGTAATATTACAACAATATGATTGATAAATACTATATTATTTGTAATATAAAATTCAAGATACTATTACATTTTTTAATGGATACCGTGTATTGTATTCCAAAATATATATTATAGCACAATACTGTGAATTTAGATTTAGTTATTTTATGTAAATTTATGTATTGTAAAAGAATAACAAAAAAATGCTTATATTATTGGAAGTGATACCAATTACTAAGAATTTTGCATTGGTTTTTTTAAAATATAAATGAGATAATTCAATATATCTTTCTGTATAATAAAGTTAAATCACAACAAGTCAGATAAGATTTAAACACCTAATTTTTAATTTTCATCAATTAAAATATACGTTTACAAAAATTGAAAATGTTCAAGTCAACTTTAATTAAAAATGCAAATTATTGGTAATTATTATTTATTCATACCATCGCGTCTATTTTTTCCTACATCGAATAAACTATTTTATAAGACATTGTATAAAGTATTGTTTTAATTATATACAGGTACATAATTTATGGGATGTTGATCATTAAATTGAAATTTTTTATCTTTCTTTTTTTCTTTCATTTTTATTTTATTATTATTTAGTTTATAGACTGTAAACATTGGAGAATCCGCAGTTACCAGCTAATATTAGTTTCACTATACACTGTACCTATATATAGTAAATTACAAATTGTTTAAACATAGTCTAGACAAAAAAAAAAAATTAAATTTATAAAAAACCAGAATATATAGAATTTAAAAAAACTAAAAGTAAAAACATTTTAATATACGATGTATATAATATAATATATATTATGAAATCAAAATTTGGTGAAGAATTTGACATTCAAGACAACTAGTATAAAATAATTGATCAATTATATTATTATATTGACAATAGTAATGTAAAACAAAAATATAATTTTAATATTTTATTTATTTTATTAATTAACTTAGTAAAAAAAGTAATCTAATAAATATAAATAATTTTAACTTGAACAATGAAAATCTTAATATATACCTTATCAAATTTCCTACACGCAAATTATTTTTATGAAACATTAAATGCTCGTAATTATGTTTGTAAATTAATTATATGGGGTTGTTTTTATTACATATTACGTTACTTGTCATTAAATAATATTATTTATTCAAAATAAAGATTGGTAATAAGCTATTGTAATTGCCGTAAATGAAAAAAATTTTAGTTTAATATTTAATTATGAATGATGATACCCAATATTATCTACCTTATAATATAAATATATATTTTGCAAGCAATACAGTTATATTGGAATCATAAATAAAAAAAAAAAAAAATAGAACTGAAGTGAATATAACAATATATGGTATGTTGTCACACAACCTGGAACCAATATTTGATATTATAGGTTTAGGTTACATTATTATAAATGTATTGAAAAATACAAAAATGAACTTTCCTGGTCTGGCATCAAAATGTTCGATTCCAGATAGGATATCTCAAATTCGTATCTTTTTTAATGTTGACTTTTTCAAGGTGGTCCTGATAATCACACACTTTCGAAAAAAGGCCCTCGTTAAAATCCGTACTTTTATACATCATATCCGTACAGATTTCCATCAAACCCCTCAATATTGCAAATATTTATCGAAAATTACGTTATCGTTTGGGACCGCACACCAGTTAATCATACTTAATTAAAATCATAAAATCATGAGTAATAAAATTAATTTAATAGAATACTCGAAAGCACTAGGATGAAAATTTATCCCAAGTTTAGTATTATATGTACTATACATACTTAATTTTTACCTTATTATATATTAAATTATTTCTAATTATATTATGGTTTTAAGATTTAATATTATTTTTACGAAAATTAAATAATTGTGTTTAATAATAATTTATTTTTGATTTAATTAATTGTGTGCAGTACCTATTAAACGGTCTAAAATGTGTGATTATGAATTGTAAGTGTGTGGTTTTGAATCACGCTACTTTTTCATAACGCAATTGTTGCGATCTTATTGACAGTCTTGTAGCCCTATCGGTCCACAATCTGCAGTTGTAGGACAATACTTATTAAACTTTTAAGAAACCAATTCGATGATCGATTATATAATGGCTATGTAATTTTTACAGAAATGACTGATACTCTGACAGTGAGGAAATTTCATTTTAAAATTCCATTTATTCTATAAATTCTTGAAATAGTGTGGCATACATAACCTATACCTATAAATTGTTATTTGTACAAATTATTTACAAATGTTTTAAATATAAATATTGAATTTTGTTAAAATAATTAAATTGTAACATCAGCCTACTGAAAAATGTAGAATTAAAAAAATATCATTATAAAAAATAGTCGCGTACCGGTTAGTAAAATAATAGAAATTTTAATAATAATTAGATTATAATAATATGCTTACTCAATTTTCAATACTTATAGCATAAACGAAACCGTATACCTAATACATAATAATATTATAGAAAGCAGATCATAAATATGATCTTATCGACTGTAATACTGTATCTTGTAGAAAATATAACTTATAACTGTAATAATTATGGTTGTGAAATCTGTTTCTTAATTTTGGATTTATTATATTTCAAAATTTCCTATGTTTCTTATAACAACATTATACCTAGGTAAAAATTTTATTTGTATTTAAGTGTAATATGATATAATTATTTTATTATTATCAATTTATTAGTGTAAATAAAAATAAAATAATACTTTTCATTTTTTTTAAGATCATTATTTTATGAAGGATTATATTTTGCTTTAGAATATACATTTTGATTAAGACGATTTTCAAATATTTAAAATTAACAATTTACAATTGGTTTTTAAATCTTTTTTTTTTTTTACTTAAAAGACTAAATGATTATATTTTTAGTAAACCACAATAAATATTACTAGAAATTTTATTTAAATTATAATGTGTTTGAAATTGTTAATTCGTATTGATAAATTTGTTTGTTTTTAAATCATAGATATTTTAACGCAGGCGTATTTATTTTATAGACTTTATTAATAAAAGCTATTTAAAATTTGCGTAGTTGATTCAATTATATAATTTTAATAAACTTATTTTAAAATATTTAAACATGTGTAATTTACATATTCCAATATTTATATATAATATATACTTACATAAAAAAAAACTCAAGCATAAATATAAGTAAGTAATTCTGAGTAGAATTCTTTGTTATCTAAATTTTAAAAATTAAAAATAGAATAAGAAACTAAAATACACGAAGGTCAATAAAATACGTTGAGGTTTAGATAATATGATTTTCTTAGTACTTTATGTATAATGTTATTATTTTGAGGTTTTTTTTTTTTGGCTTCTTATAGTGTAAATAAACGCATTTTAAATAATAAAAAAGCATAAATCCTCATGAATGAGTAATAATTAAACAGAAGATATAGATAAATTATTGATGTCTGAACACGAATCGTAAAATATGTTAGTAAAGCATACACTTTTTTTTATTATTTAGACACGTTTATGAAAAACAGACATTCTTTTTAAATGATAGGTTTAAATATCCCGATAAAAATATAATTTATGTACATCAATGTTCGAGTTATACGGACGCAATAACACCTTTCAACAACTACATAAAGACAGGATACATACTTTATTATTATTGTACAAAGTGCACAATATGAATATCCTAGTATTATAGTTGACGCATTTTTATATCGGCCAGTTTATTGATATCAATTTCGGAAGTCACACTAAAGCCGAATATACATGGTATGAAATTATAATACATTGGTTACTATACTGTAGAATTTTACCATTTATACTTTTTACAAGTACACTATATTATATGCATTCAGCATATTATGCATTGCGCTAATATATGTTATAAATCACATATTTTGAACAGTAGGTATGAGAAATATCAACATGTTTTAAACTTTTAATTAATATTTTATACAGATTTATTAGCGATAATATAATATATTTTATTCATCATTTAAATTTAGTTTTTATAGTTTTAAGCTCTGAAATATTTCTTCGAGTTTTCAAGTATTTGAAATGTTTACTCCATCTTATTATGTTGTAAAACTAAATCAAGTTTCAATTCATACAATACAACAATGGCAAGCCACAAAAAAATATTAAAAATTCCTAATTAATAAGTTCTTATTATGTTAGTTTAACCTAGTATGTCGTTGTATAATAATGTATCATAATTTTATTTTTAACTTTAAGCAAGAAAAGAATTAATAAATATATCATAAGTCTACGAAATTTAGATTTTAGTCTAGAAAACAGCAATTTAGGGACTTCGGTGTATTATGAAAGCGATGTTAAATATTTAATGCGTGACTCCATATTACAATTGCCGTGCTAAAATCAAGCGAAGTTACAGTCTTAGCCCAGAATTTAAAATGGCTAGATTTATTACAATCTAATGAGCATCTAAGCAAATAATGAAAAAAAATGATTGCTTTAAATCTACCATTTTAAACCACTGTTACTTTCAATATTTTTCAAAATATTTATTTTACAGGAAAGTTCCATTTACCATTTTTTTATACGTGAATAAAGAGTGGTTAGGTATATAATAAATATGGTTAATAAAAAAATAATTTCCCTGTCAAAGTTACTTTACAGTTCACACCCACCCTCATCATTTACAATACTTTTGTCATTCTCTGGTATGGTTTGCTTTAAAATATTAAGGTTAATCTCAGGCTTAGAAATTCATGTGACCAAGTTTTTAAGCATTATATTATACCAATTCCTTTTAAAATATTTAATCTATCATACCGTTTTGCTTTTTAAATTAAATATATAATATATACCGATAAATACTCTACAACAAGCTAGATTTTTTTTTTAAAAAGTTTTAGCTTTAACTGGAATCGGGCCATTAATCATTATTCACTAGAAGTTGTATTTATATAAAAAATGTATTTACCTAAAAAAAGATACCTATCTCCTACTAAACCAGTGAAACTAGCTAATTGACATTTTCAGTTCTAAAGATTGCATAATACATACTCGAAACTGATTTAGAATGTATAATATATTTTAATAATATATTGCGATAGTGCAATCGAGATGAACTGATGACTATTGTAAGTGTTAGCTTTTAGCAACCACGGCGTCAAATATATGCAACATCAACACATTATTCTTATTTGATGTTGAATACAATATTAATTATTGATTATTGGCTTTTACTTTTTGTAAAATCTCATAAAAAACTTTTTAACTGAAATTTAAAGTTTATTATATATTTAACTTTTAAGTATATCTACCAAAATTTTCACATTTTGTAATAATTATAATCTCCAAAAATTATAATTTATAACTCAAAACCGTTTGATCGGGTCATAGGTACGACTGAATAATTATTTCATTATTATTTATTATTTTTTTTCAATATCTAAAATATAAAAATATTGCAATTAAATATTTATTAATCAGATTGAAAATGCTAAAACGTCAGTATAGATTTTAAACATAAAAATATTTCTATTTTAATTTTAATAAATTTATTAAAATGTATTTAAACAGTTGATGATATTGTTATATATTATATACCTACCAATGTCAATACTTTTTATAAAGATTCTTAATGCGATTTATAGTTACGTATTTATAAACAAAAATGTTAATACTCTATACTGAGACTATAGTCTATAGAAAAATTCAAATGTTTTTTTTTTCTATAATTAAATCTCTATCCTTTAATTTTAATATTTATTTTTTGTATAGAACGATGAATGTATATTGGTTTACAATGAAATTTGTTTGTTTGTTTTTTTTTTTTGAGTATGTGGAGTGTTTCACGTCTCCTTTAGGAATACCGATTTTCAACTTTCTGGTAACAAATTGGATATTTGATCTAGCTAGTAGTTTGTCGATGAAGGTGGGAAAGGGAATTCAAAGTAAAATATACCAATACATTTCCAAATAATTGGGTTAAACTAAAAAAAAAAAAATACGAAAAAGCGGAATACCTATTTACATATGATTTTATATGTAAATGTATTCTTCATATAATACTAACATTTTTTAATAAAATCGATTTTATTTTTCAAAAACAAATAACCATAAATACGAGTAGAAGAATTTTTATAAACATTTTTATCAACGTATGAATTTATATTATATATGATGTGATTTTCAAATTATTTCGGTTAATTTTTAGCTTATGATAATTTCAAAAAAAAATGTTACTGGTTTAAATTTCTTTTTTATGTTTATACAGTTTTTACTTGCCAAAAAGATATAAAATAGACGATTTTTCATAAGCTGTTCTTGTAGAAATTAAAATAAATCAACAGTTATGGTGAGTTACAATATTTTTATAAGAATTTTAGTATTTAAAGTTGATATTTTAAAGAAATCACGAAAATGTACTAGTTATTTTAAAATTAAAAGTTCATGAAATAATAATTTAAAAAGTTTAAATAACAAATGTAATGATTTTATCAATAGTTTTTATTTTTTTTATCTCACCATTCAAATGTATGCATAAACAATGTTATTGTAAATCATATTATATTATATAATTAATTTTCACTTAACACATTATTGAAATTTAATCAAGATACGAATCATCCAAAATATATTCACTACAATGAACATGACATAATATTACACTTAATATTTCGCGGTATTTTTGTACATGTATAGCCATATTCCTTATTTTTTATTTCACGATGACTTCCAGACATGAAGCAATTATATTAATTATCTCAAATACCTAACATAGTACTCAGTATTATACATAAATAAAAAACCACCCTAATTAGTGTAGTATTGCAGAAAAAAACTACATTATGGGTTCTACAAGTTTTGCAATTTATTTTTATGAAAATATCCGTTACAAGTGTTATTTGATGTTATTTAATAGTTAATAATATTAATAAATTTGTATAAAGTGTATAAAAATTACTAAGTTTTTTGAGTTGTATTATATAATGTTAACCAACTTATTTTTTTACGTAATGAATACATTTCATTAATTAAATAGATATGCCCACTTGTAATTAGGTACCTAGTTAGTTTTTTGAGGTTTTTTAGAATATATAGACACTAAGTGGCACATATATTGTTTTTCTGTCGTATAATTACATAGATATAGTAAAATATAATACATTATACATATATATATACAAATTAATAACATTATGTATATTACTAGAAATATTATTTTTGTAAACTACAGTGTACTAATCACGACAATACGCAAATGAATATAGCGATCACCGCCCAAAGCGAAGAAGATAATAGATATATTATAAATTGGTGTTGTTAGATATTTTCAAAATGCTACTATGTATTAATATTATTAGTAGCTTAATGATTGGAAATATATTTTATACTTTTTTTGGATAAGTTTTTAACTCAACTAACTTTTGTTACAAATATTATATAATACCAATACCAAACTATTAACATCTTATTTATATCATGCATATTATATAAGTACTAGGTGTATCTTTGTATACATTTGTAACAATAGCAGTTACTGTTTTTAACTTTTATTTGATATATTATGTATTACATAACAACTACTTATATTGATTGTATTTCCAATAGAAATAGCAAAGACGTGTTAATTACAACAAATAACAATACAGTTTCTAAGTTTAAATTTATTATTATATTTGAACTCATAGGTATTACGTAAATAATATTTAATTAATTAATATTTAATTTTTAAGCAATACCAGTTTATCAATATTATTTTTCCTTCTCAAAGTAATTAAATTTAAATAGCCAATATATTATACGAGTATATGATTTAAAGTTACTGAGGTATTTATTGAATAGTGTGCAGTGTTTCGTTTGATTTCCGCATAAGAAATAGCATATAGAAATTTAGTCATGTAGTATAATATTTTATATTGATCAAATGATCAATCACTTATTTACGATAAAGGCTTAATTACGTAATTAGACATTTGTTTTTAATTAAATTATACATGCAAATTAAAGCTCAAAATATTTTGGTTTTTCTTCCAGTAGCTGGTCATAAACCAACCGTTTTTGAAAATAATGGAACAAGCACAAAGGAGTTACAAACTCCATTTAGTATCATCTGAAAAATATTGATAAATTGATAGTAAGACCGTTTATAAATCTATTATATTACTCCAAAAATATAATTTATAACACAATATAATATAATATATTATAATATTTGTATATTTCGATATTACGACGTAATTGAGTCGAAAATAGTTCATCTGTTCATCTATAGAATATAGTATATAATATTATGTAGCCACCTCGCGATATTAGCACTTATCTTATGCAGTTGAAACGCTCAAAAATGGTTTCATCAACATTTTTTTAATCACAGTTTTCCCTCACGCAAAAGACGTCGAAGAAAAGATGGAGTGTTTCAAAGTATAACAAGTTAAAGTATTATATGCCAAGACTCTCAACTATTCCAGAAAAATAAACTATAATAATAATAATAAAAATAATGTGCAGTTATGGTCGTTATGGAAACGTTGTTGTAATACGTCTAAAAACGTTTCGATAATATAACTTTATAAGTGTGCATAATATTATATTATAATATAATTTATTATATCATGAGAATGGCGTCAGCAGTGTTGTAGGTGCGTATAGGTACGACAGATTTCAACGCATTGGCATTTGGAAGCACTTTTTCTCTGCTGAACGTGTTTTGCACGATGTGCTACTATGATTTTTATGATTTCACGAACGCTGTTTAATAGCATATTGCATATAGACGCGTAAGTGCTATGAAGTATACTATGAAGTTACAAAGGATACTTTGCGTTAGGTTACTGCAATATGCAATAATACTTTGAATATTCGTCGTCAGTAGTAGGTACCTCTACATAACTATAACGATTATTATAATATCATGATGACGTATAATTTAATTATAATTTTTATCAGAAAATAGGTAGTTCCAAGGACGATAATTTTAAAGTTGATTTTTTGTTTTTAGACGTTTGGAAATGATTATTTATTTGAACATTCTAATTTGGATATTCAATTTAACGAAACATTGGTATATCATGATTCATTAATACATGTAATGCTTATTTATGAAAATTATTATGAATAAAAAGCAAGTTGTAATAACAGTTGGAAATAATATTATACTTCTAGAAAAAAAATAATCTGTTTTTATAAATTTCTTTTGTTAATTTTAGCAGCAACTTTGCTTATAACAATATTTTTATTTTCAGTATTTTTACTAATAATACGAAATAATAATCGTTTGTCCTTAAGGATATAGCGACGAACGGGTCTTTATGAAGAAAAGAATTACCTGAAAGCACACTGGAGAGTTGTAAGGAAATGACTTGGATAGTATAATAAAAAATTTTAATTAAGTGTTTAGAATACACACACACACATACACACACATATATTTACGCGTGTGTGTGTGTGTGTGTGTGTGAGTATCAATTTACTACTACCACGACGGAAGCGAAATGTGCATGAATATATTATATTCACACGGGTGTCTGACTAACATACCTCTAGTTAAGTATTATATGACACGAATAAGGGCTGTGCAGTTTTTTTTTTTTAATACACCTGTCGAACGAACAATAATACTGTATGACAATAATGGTTTTCAACTTGCGGTTCGTGTCATATTCAAATATATATTATATATGTATATAAAATATATTGGATGTCATATAAATATTATGAACAATTTCAATATATTTTCACTCAACCATATAATCACGAATTTAATATATATATGTATATATTATATTTAAATTATTTTTATAATAATATTGTTTAATTGTTATATTATATGTGTATGATAACTATTATAAAATTATAAAAAAAATAATAATAATAATTCTACATTACGTAATGTATTTTTACGTTATTTACT
The DNA here is from genome assembly GCA_009835225.1 of Aphis craccivora. NCBI lineage: Eukaryota > Metazoa > Arthropoda > Insecta > Hemiptera > Aphididae > Aphis > Aphis craccivora. The sequence continues at coordinate 76,171 of VUJU01000142.1, read as the reverse complement.
TAATACAATGCTATAATCGAACTTTTTACTTTACTATTTTAATGATAGTCAGAATAATATAATTATATATATCATACTTGGTGACATATCAAATAATGTAATTTAATAAATCATAACATTTTATGTATATTCTGATAACAATATTAAAATGCTGTTTTTTTATTTTGCTCACATTATTTCACTGATCGTTACGATTTACGAAACTTTTATTATCAGCTAGCAACTCTAAAATATCATAATATTATTATAACAGTTAATAAAATATGAGAAAAAGTGACCGATAATTTATACAATAAAATATTTTAAAAAAAATCGGGCAAGTGGGTACCGCTCTGCTGTACATTAGGTGCCGTATGGATCATTATATTATAATATATTATAGGAGTTTTAAATTTGAATCCAATGGTACAATAGGTATCATTGTATACGAAAAACGATTCTGAACGAAGATGATTTGTCAGCCTAGAATATAACTTTGAAATTTTTATAACTTTGGTTGGTGAAAAAGGTGGTTTACGTTTTAATGTCCTGAATATACAAGAATTTAAGTTCTTTTATAATTATTATAAAATAAACTTATGGAAAATCTTGTATTTAATTTTCAACTCTTAGCTACTTATAGGTACAAACATTTTTATGAATTATTCCTACAAAATAATTTGCAAGTATTCATGGTTTTGACGAAATTTTGTCAATATTTGAACTTCGAATGCTAATAAAAAAAAAATTGTGCCTATGTATTCTTATAATTTTTTAATCACTATAAGAACAACTTATGAGGAACTTTGTATTAAATTTTCAAGTATTTTGATTGGGCCAAAATAATTCAAAATCGACACTTCAAAAAAAATTTTTTAGAAAAATTGAAAATTTCAGTTGTTATAAATAGCTTAAAAAAGTCAAAATATTTTGAAAATTAAATCATGTAAAGAAAACACCAATCTAAATAACTGGTGAAATTTTCAAGTATCTACTACTTATACTTTTTAATAACAAATATTTAAAATCGTTTGAGGATAAATCGTTATTGTTACGCTAGGTAATTTTTCCTATAATGATGCTTCTAGTTTTCTCTATAGCTACTTGAAGGAAAATTTATGGAAAACTTAGTGTTTTATTTTTGATCCTTAGTTATAAACACAAAAAATGTTATGATTTTTCAACTTTTTTACTTGCAAATTTTCTCGTTTTCGACAGATTTTGTAAAAATTTGAACTATAAACGTTTATAAAAAAAAAATGCGACTTACAATTTTTAATTTTTTTTTATCTACAATAAGAAAAACTCATAAGAATCCTTGAATTAAATTTTCAACATTTTTTGGTCATCCAAAATTTTGTTATCGACACTTCAAAAAAAAAATCAAAAATTTCAGTGGTCTATAAATAACTCAAAAAAGTAAAAAAAATTGTGAAATTTGAACTGTATATAGATAACACTTACATAAAAATTTTGTAAAAATTTCAAGTATTTACAGTGATTAGTTTTTGAATTAAAACCATGTAAAAAAATCGATTTGGTCAAAAACTGGTTTTGCGTAAAAATTCCCGTTTTTCCTTAATGTTTTTTTTTTGGTTTTTCCCTGCGCTTTTGAAAACTATTGGGAATTTCAAAAATGACCTCCCCAATGCACCAACTAGATTCATTTTTCTATCGGAAAACACCTCCAAAGTATGAAATTGAAGCATTATTTCGACACGTTCTCGTGTACATAGACACAAAAAAAAAAACACACAACATTGCAAAATCGATACATTCATCGCTCCGCTCAGAATCTAATATGTTGCACGTAATGTTCTTTAAACTTTAAAGTGTGTTTAGTAAATAATTAACTAAACGTATGAAAATATTTTAAACAATTTAACTAATGACATTTTTATTTCACCACTAATCTACATGATACTTCATTTTATGACTACCTACGAGTTTTGTATGATAAATTAAATTTAAGAATATTTTTTATTTATCTGATACATAGAATGCCCTCAGGTCGCTCCATCTAAGATGTATTCCTACACACGAACATCTCGAATGACATGACGTTTTTAGTACACTGAACAGAGTAAAATAATATTTAAAATATATTTTCTAATATTGATTGCATATTAATGATAGTTGTAAATTTATATTATACAACGTTTTTTGTAGGTACAGAAGTTTACATATAGGTAGGTACCTATATTTTATCCTCTGTTTCGAGATAGGCAAAATAGGTATTGTACTACAATAAATTGATGATTTTGACCACTATAATTAGAGTTTGTTGTGAGATATTTCTTACCTAAGGATTATATTATTCTACACAATATTATAGTTTTGGGTTCTCGTCTTACGAGTCAATATGCATGATTACGATTCACGTGAAACGAATCGGTCAACCTACGATGATTTGACTGATTAGATAGATATCTACTATATACGATACGTATACATAAATTTGCTATTCATTATATGTAATATCATTTATTAGTTTAAATGGTATAATGCATTAATGCATAGGTGTATACTTGAAATATTCCTAGGGCTAATAAAAATAATAACTACAGTATTTTCGAAATCATAATATTATATCCAACAATATTATTCTACTCGTGTTCCTCGCCATTCGCCAACATAATATAGACGACCATATAATCTAATGAACTATATAAAATATTCTACCATAATATATAGGTAGGTACATGTCGTAATGTTGTTTTTTTATATTATTATTTTGCATACCAGCAACATTAAGCTATCGATTCATCTAAAAGTTATAAATATATATAATATTATGTAACTAAGTAATATTTAGACGAATAAGACGCATAAAAAGTATAAACCAACTAAATCGTAGTCCTGGTCAATAACATACGCATTATATGTAAATATATTAACATTTTATCATGTATATACTTATCTATAAAAACGTCTATACTCTACTCGTGATTTATACGAACATGAAATATAATTTTTATTATGCTAGTCGATTTATTTTTAAATATAAATAATATTATTTTTTTTTTCTTATCTAGTAACTCTATGACGTGTAATATTAAATACTAAATATAATATTATAAGTTATCTGATAACACTATATTTTTTCATTACCATTTAAAATGCTCCAATTTAATTATTTAATTAATTCAACTTTATCATGTAATAATTTTATATCAAAAAAAGCATCATAATATTATTATAATACAGTGTATACGAAATACTCGTAAATGTATCATAGACATTTCACTCAAACTATTAGTGTAATTTTCTAGGTATCTAATAAATCGAAAATAGCAAAAAAATATACAATTCTTGGATCTATCATCTGAATAATCTGCGTTAATTATATAATGTTATTTACATCTGGCATATACCTACTTATATGTCGTTAAAGCTATATATATATATTTATTCTACGAACACTTAAACAGTAGCACTTTAATCATACAGATCAATACACGTTTATTTGCAGTTTATCCATTAAAGATTGCTTTATATATTTTCCCCATCATCATCCACATACATTTTAAATTAACTAATATATTTTACGATGAATACTAAAGTCTAAACAGGTATAAACTGGTCCATTAAATTATTTCATTTAGTGCAACGAGTTAGTAAAGTACAAATGGATTTAATTATTAAATATACTAATGTTACTAGAAGGTAAAGGGTATTTTATTGTTTGGACAAAAAAATGTACTCAATTAAATTGCTCTTCCAACCCAAAAAATATAATTACATATTTTGAAAACGTGTGTTGCGTTTATTCGTATTTTGTATACGTGTACCTATTGTATAATTGAAATTGCATACAGTGTACTAGATGTGTTTAATTACATACGTGTTTTTTATTTCCCAAATAAAACAATTTCATATTATATTATGAATATTAATCTTCAGCGGAATAAAGAAAACATGACTTATTTAAATTAAAATAAAAACTGTTTTTACAATTAATATATTATTTGCAAACGCACATAAAAAATAATATGAATAATTAAAAAAATCGTTCTCGTATCTTTATTGGTTTCAATTGAATATTAGAATTCTGTAATTTTTTTTTTTGTTTTTTTTTTGTTATTATTATTATTTTAGGTAATGCTTCAAATTAATACCGTTAAATATCCTATAAATAACCATAGGTACATCCATTAAAAACAAAAATTTTGTTTTAAATAAATTTAATTATAGGTGCTTATAGTTGAGTTTAATTAGTTAGAACAAACGGAGTTTTACCTAGATATATTTGTTTAAGTAAGTACCTACGCTAAATAATTATGCTAAATATTTAATAATTATAAATAATTTAATTTTTTAGTACTAAAATAATAAAATCAGTTAATTTGTTGAACGATTTATTGCAGAGCCGTTTACCCAATAAATAGTAAATATTACAAAAGTATTAATATATTATCTATCCAACAAAACACTGTACTACAAGCTGACGAAAATAAATTTATTCTGTGTATCCAAGAGTAACATATTCTTATATTGGTTTTTTCTATTAAAATTACATAGAAAATCTCAAAAAAAATTATAAATATGTCTATTTTAAGTACCATATTTGTTCAGTTTCTATGTAGTGATTGTATTTAAACATTTTTTGAAGCTTTTTTTATCGTTTAAAAAAAATGCATACATAATTTTAAAATCGATAGTTCCCTAGATTTATTCCGAGTATAATAACAACAAGTATATGAAGAGGATATTACACGATAATTTTATACTGAGACTACAAGAGTGCTCTCATTGCACTTCATTCACTCTGGCACTCTATAGTGTATAAGCTAAAATATATCAATTCTCTACGGTAAGCAATATTGGTGAATATTTTAAGTCTTAAAGTAATAAATGCTGCAAAGGTTTTCGCCAAACTAGGAAATCAAATCAGAGTCTTCCACGTGTTAATGTTAATTTGGATTTTTTGTTGTTTTTGCAATTGTCTGTAAAAACTGTTGTGAAGTTAAAAATTATTTCTTTTAAGTACAATAATTCAACTTAAAACTATTTACTGGAGTACATTTCTTTTGCGTAAACTGTGTTTACAGAGTGAGGATAAGAAAAAAAAAATTAAAATTAAACACAAATAAAAATTTAAATAATAAAATGCCGTTGTGCCAAAATGGCGGTAAAGTGCGTTATATTATAATGTACACAATTAATTCACCCGTGTGCTCGAAAGACAAATTTAGAAATTATTCCACAGCCACGAACATTGTCTTAAAATAATAATCTCATTCTTCCCAAAATCTTCTGTGTATATGCTTTCTTTTTGCTAATAACAGCCTATTTTTGGTGAAAATGAGAAAATAGTGTGTGTTTAAGAGGTAATCTAAAGTACATTTAATTAAAAAAAACCTTTATCTTATATCTCCTCCAAGGTGGCTCATAATTTTTTCTATCTCCTTTTCATTGCAAACAAATGGTAATAATAATCAAGTACCTATTTAAAAAACTCTCTCGTCTCCACTTAAAAATCTTATGAAAAATCTTATCGTCTGAGTCCATAAAAACGAGAATTTTTAGCCTATTTTTTTTTTGTCACTCAGTTGCCATATTCACGATGGTTACTGTACAATGCGAACAAACATGAATTTATTATTATACCGAGTTGAAATAATATTTAGAGTCTGACGATATTGACTATTGATAGACGTGATAGACGACATGAAGAAGATTATATATATTTTTTAAATGTAATAATCTATTATATATAGTAAATCAACATTCTAATTTTTCATATACCGAAATATAAATTACAAAACTTTTAAATAATAAGTATAGTATATATTTACTTACAGTATTTACATATTATTTCTGTATATGTACTTGTTAATTATAAAAAAAAACTGGATTTGCTGATATATTTTAATTTCAATACGTCATATTAAATAAATGTTTCGGGTTCATTTTGGAAGCTATAAATTATTCATTCCCAAAAGTAAGTAATATTATAATATTTATCAGAAAATGCGATCAGTTATTTTTGCGGATCTCTGGAGCTGTACTTAAAAACAACAATTTGATTTAGCTGCGTTTATTTTACAAAGAAAAACACGTGGTCTGAGCACTCTAAGCATGGTTAGACACAGACTATACTGGACTTTTTTAAACTTATAACATATTATTATACAGCTTATTCATTATTTATAACTTATAAGTTATGAGTAGTACTTGTTTTTGTTGAATTGCTCTGATCCATCGTTTTTAATATGTTATAAAATAAACTATAAGTTCATTTTTTGTATGTTACATTTTAAAATACTACCTTTAAATTATGATGTTGCTCTAAACTAATTATTATTCATTTTTTTGGTTTTAAAAAATATAATAATTATGCTCTGCTTTTGTGTGAAGTTAATAAACTAAGGTCTTGAAAAATAAATCGTTACCCAGCTGGGTTGGACCTAAAACCATTGCACGCGTAAGCAGACGTCTAAACTTCTAAATATTCTAAAATCTAATTTGTATCATAATTGTGAATGCTCTATGAAAAACTATAATAAATTATCAACAGTATATTTAAATATTTAATAAATGCACTGCAGAAGTCGATATCTTCGTGCACAGGTAACGCAGTCAATTTTTTTTATAGAAACAATATTGTCATTAAACTCGTTTTGCGCATTATATTATTTTGTACTACAGTGTAGTGGGTATGTGATGCAGGGACAGAAGAACGTTAATAAAAATGTATTTAGATTGTAAGTACACTTAACGGATGACGGGATATTATGGTAATAATGTGCACAATTCATATGCAGGCAGATAATATAATTCTTGCTTCTTGCAACCAGACTTATAAACATTATAAAATATAAAAACGGAAATAACAAAAGTCTCGTCTTTTTAAAAAATGTCTCGTATAATATGATTCTCAAGCGAAAATAATGATTAATGAATCAATAAATTTTCGACAGTGTTGATTTAGAATAATATATAATTTTTAACGTGAACGTTTATAATATTGCTTTGGAAAAAAAATTAAACCCTAGTGTTTGAAAAATAATCTCGTCGTACCTAACACATCCACCATTTATAAGTCTATCTTTCGCGATGACGATAAAAATAGTAAGTACGTAGATCGCTCTACACTGTAACGTATATCATACGTAGTGGTATACTACGTAGAAACGCGGAGTCGACAACGATATTGAAAAATCGAACACGATTTTTTTTGGAAACGACGACGATCGTACTATACAATATATTATTATTATTATTATTATTATTATTATTATATTGAATATAACATAATGTTTCGGCGAGACGACCGTTTCGGAAACAAAACCAATAATAATGGACATTATGATAATAACAATAACGTAAACGATATTATAATGACGAATGATTAATAATAATAAATAACCGAAAGCGCACGGCCGAGTAATGCGTACGGAGACGGCCGCGGTCGGTCGCCGCTAACGAGCTGTTATATAGTTGCAGCTACGGTGGTGGCGGTCTATCGGATCATTTGTAGGGTTATCCGCCGCCGCCGTGTCGGTGGTAAACGATACCGTTTAAGGGATCTCCGCACAGTAACAGTATCAAGCATACACGCCACACATACACACACTACATAATATACACACGTGTGTTGTACTTGTGGTCTAAAAATATGAAACGTAATGATTTTTAACGACCCGTGCTGGAACGGAGATATAATATAGAAACGTATATTATTCATCGTCGCCGCCGCAACAGGAGCGAGAAACCCGACCGTACCCATATGCATTATACACACGTGGTAAATGCGTATGTATAACAATTATCGTAATATTTATGGCCGTACAACTGGCACCCGATGACGGATGTCCGAAACGAATTCTAGCGGGCTTGTAAAAATAATATTATAATACCTACTTTGATTACACGCGCGGTGTTGCCCATGTATAGAACCGATAACGGTCTGAGCTCGGTACCTATATATTCCATTTCTTGTCGTCGTCGTCGTCGTCGTGCGTATTACAATATTATAACGACGACGGTCGTGATAAGTAATACGAATCCCCTATACATATAATAATCATCGAAATAATGATGCCAACAAATGAGGCTTAAACGACGATACCTAATCGTCGTTTGTAACGAGCCACGTCCAGATAGATGATTATTATTTATGCACGCGGCTATATTAGTAAACGTATCGAAATTGTTTCACAACACTGTTATAGCCGATACCCATATACATTATACGGTTTAAAACCGTACACCTCTTGTACCTCACATCACTAGTTGTTAAACATAGTCTATATGCTTAAAACTAGCGGCCGAAACAGTGTACCCATAGCTGATTATTGCGTATTATATTGATGGGTACGCGTATACTATTCCTCCGCTTCGGGTTCAGGCGTATGTTGTATATTATTTATTTTCGATTTATTGCCGTGTATCTATTGATATTTACAACAATAGTATGAGTAGTTAAGTACCCACGTTTATGAGTACGTGTATTTCGGCACGCGAGTAACGACTAACAAAGTAATACACTGTATAGGTACCTTTACCGACTCGTGATTGGGGACCTATATGTCATCCTCCCGTTAAATATTTTTTCATGAAGTTTCAATATTTCATTGGACTATAGTTCGGTTTTAAGTATTTTAGGGAACGTTTTCAACCATTGCTCGATTCATACATTTTAGCGTTTCGTCTCGAATAATATTGTATATCATCTCCGTCATAATTACTTAACCACTTAATTTGAGTCTTTATTTCTTGTTTCACAGCCACATTTTATGGGGTTCTTTTCGTGTGAAATTAAAAGTTTCTTTCAGTCTTTGACATTTAGTAATTGCTCAAAATATTCTGCTCATATTTCCACTATTTCCGTTTTTTGTGATTACTATTGTTTGAACTATAAATAATGCTGATCCGGGTTAAAAAAAAGTGTCTGTACATTCCATGTTCTAAAGTGTAAATTCGATTTCCTGTATCCGTTGGATTTTTCCTTGAATCTAAAACGTTTATTTGTTATTTTATACAACAACCTAGGCGTACACAATTCAACGTATAGATATTTCTATCGCGTTAGGGTTGTTATAATAATGATATTTTTTATTACAATCAATGCAGCAATCGACTGTTAAACCATGCAGAATTGACCTTTTGTTTTAGAATTATATTTTATGTATTGTTAATTGGCTATGATATAAAAACATATTTTAACGCTATCATGTACTTTCAAATGTTGTTTGTTAAATTATGTAATTGTCGTGGTATTTGTGAGCTTTTTTATTTTTGGAACAATATTTATTTTTGGTCTATCGAATTTTTACTATACATTAGTTGAAACAATTGTAGTATTTGAATTGCATTGTTATTGTAACGAATCCATAACGAGTAATGAGAGGTAAAATTTTATGGTGATTATTATGTATATAATATTGGTTACAGCCGATTTATGACTTAATAAATAATTCTGATACATTTTCCGATAACAGACCACATGTTGAACGACATTAAAAACGAAAAATGATAATATCATACCCTATGTACCTATATTTGTTCTGATGTTAAGAAAGATTATGTATTGTTCTAATGTGCACGGTTTTCCAAACAATCAACCATTAACCAGTTTACGTAAATCAATTTCTAATAATTTAATTATGGTGATTGCGTTTTAAGATTTATTAAATTATGCAATGTAAATACAGTGGCCAGTGGTAATATTATGTAGGAATTTTCAATTTGAGAATATGACGTTGATTATCATTTATCAATTATTGGAAGGCAATAACGATGCTGGTATAAATACCAAAATTAAAATTAGTATTATGATCGATTGTTGACGAATTGATTGCATACCTAAGTTTACTATATAAATAATATATATTATATTATATATATATAAGTATGACGTATGTATATTGTATACAAATATTTATAAAGGCTTTAAATAGTATGTAATATACATTTCTTTAATATTATATTTATATATACCTAAACGTTAATATTTGACAGCAAGACAATTTTGTAGTTTTATTTTCACGTTACATATTATTATTTTCAAATTTGATTTGTATAAAGTTAAATGTTAAGTCTGTATAAAATACGAGAAAAATATCTTGGAAAATAATTATATTCATTTTACAATTTATATTTTTAAAACATTTTTAGCAAGAAGATAATATTTAAAAACAAAATGTAATTAATATCGTTTTAGTTAGACTAACCTAATGTAATTATTATTGTTTGAATACGGTTTTAATATACAGAAATATAATTATAATTGAATATAACCTCAAAGGATTATTATAAACAAATAAAGTTACTTGAGTGGAGATAATGTAAAATATTTTTCATGATTGGATAATATAATATAATATAATATAATATAATATAATATTAGATGGTGACTTAACTAAGAAAAAAATACTATTTATCAACTAAAATGTTTTTAATTTTTAATGTAATTTTTCATCAAATATATTTTTAACTATTATTTTTTTTTTATTTATTTAAGGTAGCTAAAACATTTATATATTTTGTTCAATATTTTGACCTTTCAATAAAAGTATAATTTATGTAATATTACTTTGTGAAACTTAAATCAGTTATAAGACAGTGTGTACTACGTAGCTGGATAATATTATCCACAAACTAAAATTCATAAGTTAACTTTTATAATATATTTTTCAAAGTCTCCACATACGTAAATATACTCCGCTATTTCTATGCGTTTATTCAGTGGCAAAGATGATTAATCGACGACTGTAGTAGAACGTATATACCTATTTATGATATTGTATACCTAGTATTATAGCTAAAATGTTTTTTATTCTCACTGTACGTATATATTATCCATAGATGATAGATATTATAAATATAGAAAGATCGATTTTAGACGGTACTACACACAATCGTATATTTTATAACATGTCAATCTGTTTTCACCGAATAAGGATACCTCGTGGAGACAATCTCTCTGCTAACCCCGTGTCTCGACGATTTGTTCCCAGAATGTGATGATACTTATACTCACCTACCTGTCCACTGCCACTGTCATTGCTGTTTCTGTACACACTCGGACGAACCCTTTCAATCAAACCGGAACGACTCGGAACGTCATCGTATCAATCATTTTGACGTGATGCTTTTTCAATACAAACCATTTTATTTTTTTCGTCAAGACATGAGTAGGAAAAATGAATATTATTACGTATTGCTATTTTTTTCTTAGTATTTTCCTGAGTTGTATTTGCGCGTGTGTTTTCTTCTTTTGTCTCTTATGTGTAGGAAAAGAAACGTATATGATACATCCCCTGCGATAAGTCACTGTAACCCACAATGTCAGAATACCGACACTTCGCGGTGTTACGGAAATTCGTTTGAAATTACAATAAGACATTTTAAAGTACACATACTCGTACTATACTACTCCGTTGGTTATTGTCTTGAAAGGTTGGAAAAGAAGTGTTTGAGTAAATATGCGTCAAATTTCCCAGAGTAAATATTACATAATATGGGGTGTTTTTTTTCTTGTTTGTTTTTACTTAGAAAGAACTAATCGAGTTTCTATGTATACAGTTCTCCAGTTCACATATAGATTTACTCAAGTTTCAAAGCAATCAAAACGTCATGGTACATAATATTATTTTCATATAAAAATATATTATTATAGGTACTAATAATTATTTTAATTTATCTATTTTGTTTCTTATTAGTTAATAGATAAGTAGAGCCCTTATTTAAATATCTTAAAAATTAGCAATGCCATTTTTACGCGATTGTGCCCTTAAAAAATAGCCAACATTCTTTTTTATAGGTTCGTTATGGTTTAACTTTTAGAATTTTTAACACTTCATCTCAACTAAACGAACAATAATACAAAAAAAAACCATAATATCAGAATTATTCAAGTACAATAAATAAACAGTATAATATATATTTATTGGAAATAAATTCAAATGCATACACCAGACTCTAAATAGCAAATTAATATTTTTGTTATATTTGTTCTTAGTTATTATTTGTTTGTAGAGATGAAAAGTAACTAAAATCTATTATTTAAAGCAAAAATTATGAAACCAATTTTTCTTCATATAATTTTTTGAACTAATTTATTCTCTGCAAATTCTAAAAATTTTAACAAAATAAAATCTCTGAAGTATAATATGTTAAATACGACAAATTATGCACTTTGAATTAAAATCCAGGTAATATTAATATGTTTATCACATTATTTCATATTATTTTAAAATATTGTTTTGAGTTAAATACAATTTATAATGCTACAGAATTTTCAAAGTACCTCATTATTATAACATTTAAAAATCGTTATTCATAATTTTCTTATAATTGCGCTATGAATTCTAGTTCAATAATATATATATTTTTTAATCTATTATACTAAATGTAAGGTTAGGTCGATACCTAGCAGCAGTATTATTAACAATATTTATTTAAAAGGATATTCGTATTTTCATTTCAAATTTTCACATTTTAAAATTATTTGTATCAAAAATTAGAAGAAAAAACATTTTAATCAACTTAACAATATAGGTTTTGAGTAGGTACCTACCTATATTGTATTATTAATATATTTATCCAAATTCTAACGGATAGAACAATTAGAGCTTTTACTTAATGTAATTATATTTAATCTGTGGAGTGCAGTGATAATCAATAAGTTTTGCTTATATTATCGAGCAGAAAGGGTGGCGTGCGTGATGAGACTCGATGTAATCGAGTTCGTTAGTCAGGGGAAAAAACAACTATACTATTGTTGGTAATTTATTTTTTTTTCACTTTCCCATTTTTGCAAAAAAAAAAACTATTTAAACGACGTGACTGAAGGGAATAACGATATAACTTAATTTCCGTTCTAAAAAGAAAGGGAAAAACACACTAAAGAAAGACTTATTCTAAGGCATTTTCCTGGTTTATTTTTCACAGTATCGAATCTGTATATATTATTTCAGTCGGTAAGTCTCGGTGATTCCGATATTTGATATCGATATTGTAGAATGCCTGACAATATATTATTGTATACTGCACATGTTATTTTGCCGAACGATGATATTGTTATGGTAATATTATTGTCGATCGACATCTCATGTCGTGCGTCCGTAAAATAATATATATAATATATATAAAATCAAACTAGTCGATAATAATAACGTTATAGGAACAAGAAAGGACACAATGTGAAATACCTATTCATATTATAAATTGTATGATACATAATATATTGTGTTATAGCAATGATCGAATTTCCAACAATATATTATATTATCATTATGACTCATATACGTGAAACTCTGTGGCTGTATTACGTATATTGCGATTTCTACACGAATCAATGATTTCCGACACTGCAGGGTGATCCATTTATGATTTAACTTAAGTTACTTAATAATTCAAAAATACGTTAATGATTTTTGAAAATATTTATTTAAAATTATTTTTATTCATTAAAACAAAAATTTAAATACATATTATATTTTTACTTTTTTCTATCTTATTTTTTAAATGTTTTACTTTTTTTTAATTATTAATTCCTAATTTCAATGTAGAATTTTTTTTTATTTTAGTATAATAATCATATTTTATGAGAAGAGTTTTTATTTAAAGCGTTTGATGATGTGTAGTGGAATAGTACGGGGTTTTCGGTATATCGTATATGCATGTGTAAATCTAATCCAATTCCCTTATTAGAAATTCCTTGTTTTCACGTATCTAAAAAATAACAATAATATAGAATGCCGACGCCGTGGACGAGCACAATTTATGATATATTCTAAGTTGTAATATTATGTTCTATGAATAATGCAACGAAACACGCGTGTGTAGGTGGTCCACCGTTCATTATTTCACGCCGCAAAATGTTTTTTTAAGGTGTATTTTGGTCGGACACATACATATTATAGCACACATTACACAATCTCCATAAAACCTCGCTGCTCCACAATAAAGCACTATACAAGTTTGACATTAAATGTCTAGATATAATTTTCCAACTGAATTGTTTTTAATGATATTTTTTTCTGGAAATCAATAATATACAATACGAGTAGGTATATATTATAAAATATATTTTGATCAAATCGTCTATGTTAAATTGTCAACAAATGCAATATAATATGTTTATCTCTATAACACCAAAATAATAATATTTCAAGTCATCCTTTCACAACTAAATTTTGTCAATATCTGCTTAATAAATATGATGATTTAAATGTCTATAAATTGAAAATGATAAAATTTGATTTAACATTTATTCCGTGCATATTTCTCATTTTATACAGCACTTAAACTTAATTACAGTTGTTACGCGTTTATACAAACTTAAGATATATAATAAGTACCTATGTAGGAAACATTAATATTTACTAAAACGCGTAGAATTTCACGCTTGTTATGTACGTAATTTAATTTTGTTAAAAGAAGTGTATGTATATGTTTTTACTTTAAAATAGTTGATTTTATAAATAAATTAAAAATATTTACCAACATTTAATATGATTTTATGCTTGAAAAAATTATCTCAATTTGTAATACATTTTAATAGGTAAGTAGGAAATAAAACTTTTTTATTCATAATAGTAAAAAAGCAATTTATTGCTATTGTGATTTTCATTGTAGGTATCAAAAAATGAATATTTTTTTTTTAGATGTTTTATATCAACGCTCAACTTTGCAGTACATTTTAAATAATAAGTAATTGTTTTCTAATTGTATAGTAAAAAATAAATATAATTTTGTCTATGGTGTGTAAGTCAGGTTATATATAGTTTTGTGAATGTGTTTCGAAATTTCAATCAAGCGATTAATTTAAATCAGAAATAATTTTCATAAAAATTGTTCTTTTGGAAAGTGGACAAATTAAGACATTTTGTAACAAAGTAAGATTTATTTCTTAAAACTTATTTCTATTGTTCACTGTAAATAATTATAATAATGATGAAAAATTTTCCAACAAGATTTTTCACTATATTAATAATAATATTCATGTGAATTCAATAGCTGTATACACCTGCAATCATTTCGCTTGTAACAGACGACTCGTGACGAAACAACGCGTAACTGGAGAGTAATTATTCATAGCTGCAAAACTCGGAATTTTAAAATTTTTTTTTTTTTAACGTTAAATCAAATATTCATGATGCAAAAGACAAAAATATCAGAAATTGCCAACCAACACAAAGGTACAAGACGAATAGTAACGATAGGCATGATTTTTAAATTCTGTTCGCGTACATTGACCCTGAATGTTATTTGTACCTATTAGCCCAGAGTATCTGCTCGGTTATAAATTAACATATTATTTCAAATAGTTAGTGAGACATAGAAAAATATGCAAAATGGATAAATGGATGACTAGATTTACGAGGGAAACTATATACTTGCATATAATGAGTATTATATTATTATTATATTGTCACGCCTTTACATGTTAAGTGGAATCTTTATCGACAATGATTGTTGATACAATATTGTTATGACACAACAATAAAGAGACTGATAAGATTTAAATATAATTTAATACGTCCGTCATATCGACAATGGCACTAATGGCAGATTTTATATCCAGTTGCGCCTCGCGCATACCTGTAGTATAGGTAGTCACGAAAAGCACTGTATGTACGAGTACATTGCAACAACTGCTCCTTTTCCACCACGATCATCAAATTATCGAACGATTTTGAAAATTTTAAACTTAAAAATCATACCTATTTAAAAGAACTCAATAAATTCGAATTTATGGCCAAATTATAATTATTATTATTTGTTAAATTTGGTGGATCCCAAGGCACTATTTTGGTGCCTATATTATTTTGAATTTATATAAAAGACCTATTTGAGCTTCATTTAAATGGTAAAGTTCTAGCTTATGCAGATGATACCGCTTTGTTTTTTAATGCGAAAAATAATTTTGATCTTGAATTGGTGGGAAATGCGATTTTATTAAAATAAGGAGTTGGTTTGTAGTCAATTATTTGTCTTGCAATATAAATAAAACAGTTTTTATGACATTTGCATTATCCAAGGTCTCGATGCCACGAATAAAAACCTTAGAAATCTATTCATCTGCATGTTTAGAAAATAGGAATTGTGATTTTAATTGTATTAGATTAAAACGTGCAAATAATGTTATGTGTCTAGGTATTTACTTCGATAAATATACGAAGTGGATAACACAAATTAATTTAAATAGAAAAAGAATTGTAATAATACAGAAAGCTTTTCTATATAATATTAATTAAAAAATTAAATGTTATTTTAGATATATTCACTTTTCGTACTATATAGTTGTTATTTTTCTCTAGTACAGTCTGTTATATCCTATGATACCTATAGTTTTATGAAGATAGTATTACTTGATCTTTATGGAACAATTAAAAACTATGCATAGAATATTAATAAGTTATGACAAAATTAATACCTAACAACTACCTATTTGACGTCCTAGGAATATTTATTATAAAAGAACTTTTTGAGTACTTACTTATTCCAACTATACATTTTGATTTGTGTATCCGGTAGTTGGTAATTGATGCTTAAGTATTATTTATAAAGGAAGAAGGAAATATTAAATTGTCTTAGGGTTTCTATACTAATACTATGACTTATCAAAACTATTATCAATACAAAGCTATAACAACGTTTATAATAACTTAGTTAAATACCTATGTTAAATTATTAATAAATTATAAGATTTTGTTAAAAATACATATGTTTGAGAGAAACAATAAATAATACTTTTTGTGTATGTTAATTATTATTATTTAAGTACTATTCTATTTTTATTTATTTTTGTACCTACCAGAGACGTACGCAGCAAAATATTTTGGGGGGTGTTTTTGAAAATAAGTTAAAACGTTAATATACAATAAATATTATTTTATTTTATTTATAAATCGTGTTTAAGTATTTTTATTTTATTCAAATTATATTAATTATTTTAATTTGTTAGTATTACATTTTTATGACAAAAACCAAATACTTCGGGGGGTGTTTGAACACCCAAAACACCCCCCTGTTACCTACTTACTAAATTATTAAAATTTTTTAATGATTATTTGTAATAACTAATAACTGAAAACAACCCTCTCATCACAAGCTTACTTGTGATGAGAGGGGTGTTTTAAAAGTGCTAATCAATTAATATAATATAGTTTAAATTAATTTGTTTTTATGTATCCTACCTAAGTCGAGTTGAATTTTTATTATTAAATAATATGTCAACAGTCAACATATCGGAATACAATAACTGTCGGTGTCTACCAAATAAAAACACTAGGTTTATTATTGATGTTTTCATAAAAAGTATATAATTCATCATTTGGAAATGTTAAAATTTAAGTTTATTATAAGTCTTATCATTAAACAATAATAGGCATATTTGAAATCGTTTGTACCTTTAGCAGCAATAAAATTAGTAATATCATATACCTATATATATTTACCAAAAATGTTTTGTGCTTTGACCCATCATGGGTGAAGGGAAGTTCCGACATAATTGGAGTGAATATTATCAAAATGAATAGCGTAATATTCACGAGATATGTTGTTTAAAGCTAAAGGCGATAATAGGGCTGAAAATGTAACGTTTCACTATCTGGTGAAACCCCAGATGACAGAAAACAAAATGTTTTATCAATTCGAAATTCGGCGTCACTGGTCAACTCGTCCGTTGCACTTTCTTGCACGTCTGGCGATAAACCACACCTTTCCGTGTTTATTTGTATTATAGTTGTAAAAGTGGAGATGAAGACTATTTATCACCGCCGACAACCGTATCTTCCCTGCCATCATATTCTCCGCCACCGACCCAATGACGACAGCACTCGAACGAACATTAGTGTTTTGTCAGTGATTAATTTCGATTTACCGGTGGCACTCAAACTGTACGAAAGCAGACGATAGCCCTTAGCAGCCACCTTATACGCGTACTATACATAATACATGTATATGTGCACGTCCGGTTTTGTGATGTACATTGTTCAACATATAATATATATTATACATATGCGTGTATGATAGATCGCCACTTGTTAGTTTTTTTTTTTTTTTTTACCTTCTAACGTCGCCGCTGACGTCGGCGTGTCTAATTTCGCGTGCTGTTACAATAATATGCTTAGTCGAATTTTTTTTTTCGTTACTTATCTCGTCGATTAGTAGTTTAATGTGAGTGCCTACGTTTTGAGAACGAATTTTAAAACGTAACATCTAATCGACGACGTGTTTCACTCGGCAGCGTCTACACCCAAATATTCCGAATATTCGCGCATCGACATTATTATTATAATACAATATTATACGTAACTAGATCATTTTAACCGCTCCAGACTTCATGCAATTTTATAATATGTATACTATTGTACGCAAATCATCACTAATGTATATCCGGAAATTGGATTACGCGTGTGGCTTTGAAATCTTCATTAAAAATATCGATTCAAACTGTAGGCGTATTATATTCAGGTTTGGCACTTACAACAAAATATAAACGTTGAATATCGTTGCACATAATATATAGACAACTATCTACTATGATTGTATAGATTTTAAGGCATAATCGCTATTAATAGTTTACGAATATAATACATATATACATATAATACAAATATAGTGATATACCATTACAACCTTCACCGTATTTTATAGTGGTCTAAAATGTCGGTGCGTATCGACCGAATGTCTATTATAATATTATATACCATATAATTATTATACCTTATATTATACACTAGGTACATTATAATAATGATGGCTACGTTCACATAGAATAATATTATTCTTATCAATTATAGTGTTGTTCCTTCGACTGTTGTCGTTACTCATTTGTCACGAATAATAAAACGTATTTAATACTTCAATCAAATATTGAAATATAGTTACTTACTTAATTTCAAAAAAAAAAATATATATACAGGTAATGTAAAAATGTTATTGTTATATTATAATACAATAATATATGGTTTGTCGTTTAATCGGTTTTGTATTTGATCGATAAATTAATTATTCAAATATACTATTAATATGATTTTTGTTTGTTTAATGTATTATTTGATATATGCTTTTTTTATATAATAAAAATTACAGTTTCGCTACAAAAGTACAAACTATTAGTTATAAATTAATCAATTAACCGTTTTTCGTTTATTTAATTTATTTATAACTATGTAAACGTATCTACCGATTAAAGATTATCATGGTATTATAATTTCTATTTTCAATAGCAATATAAATAATAATGTAACCAATATTTTCAAAAAAAATAATTATAATTGTATAACATTTTATTTTAAACACACATAATAATATATTATATATAATATGCTGCTTTAGAATTGGCGAAATCAAACACTAAAACATATAGTTAGTTAAATTAATTTCTCAGTTTTTTGTCATACCGAAATCGATTATGATTTACAGTAATTGGATAATATTTATATTTCAAATTATAATTTATATTAAACAATATTAAAACTTTTGATAAGACTATGATAAAAAGTACAAGCCGTGACTATATTATATACAACCAATATATTTAGTTTTTTAATAACATAATATTGTACTTTTATAAAGTTAATACTACATATTGCTCTATATTTTATCATTTAGTTACTATTAATTTTTTAATACTATTCAATCTTGTTTTTACAATTAGAATATTTTAAACGTGTTGTTAAATAATAATAATATTCATAACTACAAGAAATTACCATTAAAGACATGTGAAATCAATAGAACTAAATTTTTACCCAAATATGTGCCAACTAAAAAAAAAAATCAAGCTGCTGACCATCTCTGGGGTATGTTGAAATATGAACCATTCAGTACTTACTGTAAAATTGTAATAAGTATTTTAATTTTATCGTTTTAAATGCAAATCATGTACAATGATTTTCGCACCCATAATAATAGATGTCCTATAGTTATTATTTTTCATTCTGTGTGGTCCGTATAAATAATAAATATACTGTGTTTATCGATAGAAATAGTTACCAAGACTAGAATCTATGAAGGCGTTAACTTAAAATACAACGAATTCCATGTCTTTTGTACTTTACTTCAAATACATCAAATTAATACTCGATAAAAGCATATTTTTTTTTTTTTTTATACAGGCTCCTTAATTTATATTATCAATATACATATATATTTATATTTAATATTGATATTTATATAAATAAGTATTTATTTCGATTCTTATTTTATGGCATAAGTCATCTTTTGAATGACTACAATATATGTTTGGCATCTGATTGAATGTATTTTTTATTATGCTCATCGCAGTGATATAGTTCACTTATGTTAAAATATAATATCGTACAAGAAAATGTATGTATGAAGCATTGAAGCATTATTTACTGAATGCGATATATATAAAACGATATTTTAAATATTTTTGTTTTATTTTGTAGTATTTTAATATTAAAATAATAAATAACATAGCATGTATGATTACAACATTTTTTATTTTATAATCTACTAAACTTTCATATTTTAACCAAAAATGTATTCCTTATGAATATGAATTAACGAATGAACGAATCCAATAATAATTGCTATATAGTGTGTAGCATCATCGAATGTAAATTAAACCTACTTTGTTCTGGCTCAAAACTAAACTTTTAATAAAATACATATGTACATTGATATAGAAAGTATTTATTATATATTTTCTGTAAAATATAAAATATTGAATTCAAATAGGAGTAAAAATACCAGAACATAAATAACAGTATTATTATTTATTATTAATCTTATAATTTATTAAATTAATATTTAAATAATAATATTAACTAAAGTAAAATTTATATTTTAAAATTTGTATATTTTGTTATTTATGATAATTACTAATTCAAAAATATTGTTAGTGGTGTTTGCATGAATTCCATTCATACAATTAATTAAAGATTAAAGACACATTTTATAATTTATTTTAATATTGAAATTCGTTTAGTATTCCCAGAAACCTACTTTTTTATTTCCAACTAAGGTTTTTCGTTTGCGAATTGTATGGGCGTAACTATACGTCAATGTATTCATCATAATTATGTATGATTTAAATTACATTTTTACGTCACGATTTAATTATGAACCTAAATAATTTCTAATGAGTATTATTATTGTAACACCATTCATAAAATAATAATTATGTATTCGATCATCATCATATTATGATGTAATCTGCAATGTAAAATCTAAACATACTCGTATTACATATTTTACATTTTAGATTGTGAGTTTTGTAGAAAATAAATAATATATAAGTACACAATATACCTTATACCTATTATATAATTGTTTCATCGAAAAATGATTTCCCATTGAGTTGGTATACATGGAAAATTTTATCATGTTCAATTTATTCATCTCGTTGGGTAGTTAGGATTCGTTTTTTATAATTTGACGAGAAAAATATAAGTTGACATTTAAAACGAATTTAATTAATTGGTTCTGGAAGATTCTATCAAAGTATCAACGGATTACTCCCCTCATCGTGTCATTCTCTTATTATTATTATATATTATACATTCCTGACGATTCATCGTATTATTATTTTTATTATTATTATTATTATACTTATTGTGTTACTTAATACAGATAAGTTGGCTTCATTTTTTGTTGCATTTTATATAATAATATTAATATTTTATATAATGTATACATTCTATATCTGCACTGTAATAAAAATATAAATTCAATAAGTACAATTAAAGAATGGCAAAGCTTGAGTGATTGAAATAAGAATAGAATAAGGTTCCAATATTAGTTTTTGATGACACGTCAATGTTGTTTTTTATATAAGTTTTCTAAGTGAAAAAAAATCGAGACTAAACATCATCCTATATATATATTATAAAATACAGTGTATTTTATCTTTTAATACTTTCTTTCCTATTTAATAATTAATAAGTAACGTCGTTTAAAAGCAAGTAAAATAAAAAATTAAAATGTATAATTCAACAATTTTTTTTTTAAAATAACTTCCTCAGCATTATATTATTGTAACTTATTTTTTACAACAAGCAATTTAGATTTAAATGAGTGTGGAATTGATTTTTCATTGTGTACCGTAAATAATATAAATTCCGATACAGATATAAAGATTTTGATAATTTTTTTTTTTTAATCATTTAATTAAAAAAAATAAAATTAATGTAAACGCTGTAATGCAAATTTAGTTTGAAAAATAAATAGTACCTAAGTAGTTCAAAAACTAAAACAAGAATAAGATCATACTAAAGTACTTAATTAAATGTATTTTTTATTGATGGGGTGAAGGAGGGTTAAAATGTCTTAGATAAAGCGATTACCCTGGCAGAGGTAAGCTATAACCGTTTATACATATATATATATATATATTATACTTATAAATATAATATAGTCATATTCTATAAAGTTTTAGACTATGTTTATCGTCTACAATCGATTTTATGTTCATATAAAATCTGTTACAGTAAAAAAATGACTAGATACCAATTTAAGACGAAACTTTTAAATTTTTACTTGTATAATAAACATAATAAAAGTTCTTTGGAGACGAATGCATTTTTATGTTAATATATTTAAGTACTTAGAGTTGAAATTTTAGACGAATAAATAGGATAAGTGAATATATTATGAGTATTGTAAAGTCTAAAGTGTCTTTTAAATAAAGTTTTACAATTTAGATAACACGGTATCGAAAAAAGAACAGATCATAACTAAATTGTACGGGGCATATAATAACTTAGATGAAGTAAAAAAAATATATATATAACGTAATAGCTAGTATATAATATAATACAACAATGCGTTTGAACAACAAATTGTTAGAAATATGTATTTTAAATGCTTTTCTAATTTGAAACGTGTAGATTCTAAGTTATTTAAATTAATTTAAAAATATAGTTGAGATAATTGAATTCTTAAAAATAATCTTACATATTTGCATAAATCAAAAATATATTAAATACATAATTTAGTTTCTACTTAATTACTAAATTGTAGGTATAGTTTTAATTAGTACCTAATAACTATAATTTTAAAATCATTTAAGTACCCATATTTTTTTCAAACCAATAATTATCGTGGACTTACTATTTAAGTTAAATAATTCAAATAATTGTCAATTTAAATACATCAACATTTGAAAAAAAATCTGCTTTAAAATGTTCAGTAAAACAGATGATTCTTTTCTAAAAAAAAAAAAAAACTGGGAAGTTGCTTTGCTGTATTAATTATAGTAGGCGGAGTTGATGTAAGTTTAATTTTAGTAGTAATTTAGTAGATCATCATAATGCATAAATCATATAAAATATTCTATGTAAGTATGATGAAAAATAAACCATGTGAGGAGACAAGGTGGTCTGTCAGTCTATATTATAGACTCTATAATATAACTTATATTATTTCATACAATTTAACTTTCTGTTATTAACTCTTAATACCAAAAAATACCGTCGACACTGACGTATGTCGTGAAACGCAGTTGTGATATAAATATTATCATCATCATTAATTTAAATATATTGAAAATTTCATCATAAAGCCGTATAGTTATATAATACATAATAATATACGTATTGGTAATAGTAAAAAGTTTTAAATATTTTTAAAATATTTTGAACAAAATAACTAAAATCGTTATTTATTGTTTAAATATTCAACTTCGTGAAAATTTGAATCTCCACATATATTTTATATTTTTTTGGTTGTTGTAAAAAAAAAAAAAAAAAAATTTGAGAAACTTTGTTTTACAATTTTAAGTTTTTATTTTTATTTACAAACAAAACTCATTTTTGCGTAAATAATTCAGTTTTTTCGTAATATTATTATATTTGTTTTTACCGATTATTTTGTAAAATTCTGATAAATTTCTACTGTCGATCCCATAAAGTACAAACGAGATCCAATTTGGTACAAGTTACTTCCTGAGTATTTTTCCACTTTAAAATGTGTCTTGGTACATAATACAAAAATACATATATCATTGTAAAGTCAGTACATTCATCGATCTAAAATAATTTGAAATCATCATAGAATACTTAAAATGTCAATACTTTAAATGGTATACAAAATATTATTACTTGAAATTAAGTAAACTTAAAAATGTCAATAATGAGTATTTTAAATTCGGCAGTATTGGGTCGTCTATTGTTTACATATTACGTACAATTAATTTATTAATCTCGATTGGGCTTATGTGCTAGTGAATTCTGATAATCGTGAGCGTACCATGTACGCATTTAAAACATCATATCACTCAGCATTATAGTTTGAAATTATTCTGAATACCTTTCCATTAATCAATTACTTGTCGTATGCATCCAAATTCGTCATAATGCTATAGTAATGCAGTCGTTTCATTGACTATCTCTGGAAATAACGATGTTACATATAGATTGTCACATCTCTTGCCGTAATACAAAAGCCAGAAACCATTGTCAACATATTATTATTACGCGAAAATCAGTCAAACACACAAATAATGTCTAATGTGTCTATTTATACTCAATGAACATAGCACAACTGTCACTCGCGAGTCTATTCTTCTTTCCTATACGTTATTGAGCATAAATAGTAATAATGGTATATGATACAAAGCGTTGAGTGCTTTATCAAATAAACCCGTTAAAATAAATCGATTAAAGCATATTATTATTCAATATTGTTTTCCACTGACATTAATACGAGAAAAATAAATGCGTAGTTGACTTTATGCGTACTTCGCAAGTACATTAACTTGATAATGTTTTGTGGGATTGATTTATTTTTAATACTCTTTCTGCAATAGACTTTTTATTTTACGAATAAACACAAAACGAAGAGCAAAGAAGAATAGTCGAGCCGGGAAGTCAAAACATACATTAATTTTCCACAAAATGTTACGTGTTCCTTGTTATTATGATTATATATATATATATGTATTATAATATATATATTTTAAGAAAAAAGTCACGAACAATGGTTCGGTTTTTTCTTCTTCAAAACTGATAAAGATTAATTTTTTTCTTCGTTTTCTTTTTCTCTAGTATAACAGTCGTATTTTAGATTCAGAAAGAATAACTGCGTTGTTGCGTTGTCTTTTGTTTGGGATAATATGAGGGCTATCATAATATTGTACGGTTTATTTTATTTTAAGATGATTTTAAGAGAAATATTTGTATACAAAACACATTGAAACGGTTAGACAACAAATTTATATTATTAAATAATCATAGGCGCAGTTTTGAAATCAATTATCAGATAAGAGAGAGAAATAAGATATACATGTCTACTGTCTAATGTTAAATTTTACCCCTTCGACATGTAATCACTCAGTAAAGAGAAAAATTAATTCTAAATTTGTATCCAATTGAAAAAACGCATCTTAAATTATGTTTTATGTATTTCCTATAGGTATTGTTGTGTTATTCGTTTTCTTCTACCAAATAAATATTACATTAAAATAATGTATTTACCTAAGTTTTTATTCATTAAAAAAAAAATATTATAAATAATGAATATAATTTTTAAATTTCATAATTAAGAATTTAAACGAAAAAGTAGTGTAAAATATAATCATTAGTCAAAATTAAAACCAAGTACGTTCATAACAAATTAATAACACACACGATTTAACATTTTATAATCTAAAATCGTTAACGTTTATAAATTGACCGT
Organism: Aphis craccivora; assembly: GCA_009835225.1. Lineage (NCBI taxonomy): Eukaryota > Metazoa > Arthropoda > Insecta > Hemiptera > Aphididae > Aphis > Aphis craccivora. The sequence goes on along the minus strand of VUJU01000142.1, from coordinate 50,584 downwards.
ATTAATAAATTGTTAGTACTTGGTAGTTTTCAGTTTGTTTAACACTTTGGTTTTATGTTTCAGATTGGGAAATGATGGAACGTCGAACGTTCCTACAAATCCACCGTACTATAGATATTAACTGTGAACTGCACTGGATAGATATATTTTTTATCTACAATACACTATTATTTTCAATCACTTATATTGTAATTAAATATTAAAAGTAGATTAAACATTTACTATTCGTTTCACTTTAAAACTATTTATTTGTCATTTGATTTTTGAGTGTGGATCTAAAAACAAGTATAACTTAACCTGACGATATTCTATACGCAAATTCCTTAGAAGATATATATTTTTTTTTTTCAAATACAGTTTTAAGCTAAAATCTGTTTAAAAAAATCGTAGGGGGAACTATAGATGGGATATCAACATCTTGAAGACGCTTTTATAGAACTTACTAATGTTCTCCCCTATAATTTGTATCTACAAATATAATTTAGGCGTAATGATTCATGTAATATTTTACTGTAAACGAAATGAAACTAAATGGTTAATTCACTAATACTATATGTAAATTCCAAGTCTTATGAAACGTTTGCTCGTGAAAAATACGGAAAACAATTTCAGTACCTACATAATGACTATAGGTATACAAATTATTATGGCAGATGTAATTCATATGAAAATAATGTGCATCACGCATACCTTATAACGTATACCTATTACTTATTAGACCGGTCGAATTGGAATTTACGTTGACGGAGGTGAATTTTTAAATTGCCCGTCCTCAGACAGTACACGGCGTGCTTATAATATGTTTTATTATGACTGGTGTACCTACATAATTAATAATTATTATTATTGTAGTACTGCAATAGTAAACACACAGTACCTACACAACTGTGAGCACGGGCTTCGCGTTTCACAATTATTTACTCGTTTTCCATCACGCCGTGGTACAAAGTATTCTATTACAGTGTATACGGCAGTGTACCTACTGTACAATAATATTAACACGATGAGTAGAAAGCGAATTAGGTAACTCAATAATGAGCCCACTGAGGTCATATCGATATATAAATGTATCGTAGTCGGTCATAATAGGAACGTTAATTCGGTTAAGCCGATAACATTGTAAGTATGATTGATTAATGATGTGTTTTCGCGACGCTCTCGCGCACACTTAACTTAATTGTTTGTACGCGAACGGCGATATTTATAAACGGTCGGCAGTACGCTACACTATTGGTTTGTATTGCTTTAATATTTTAACGTAATCATTATTATATTGTTGTGCACGCCACAACGCCAGGAAACAAAATATCCGTCATCGTATAAGTGCGTAGCATACACACACTCATACAGCTCGGATAAATCGTTTTAGTATATTTCACTTACATTGTAGTATGGATAACTCATTGTCCTCCGAGGATCGCGGTCCGCGGATCGTGGTCAAAAAGAGCATTGCTGAACGGAAGTGTTAACCCGCGAGACAGGAAATATCCACTGTTCTTTTGTGAACGACACGTACTACCGTATTGCGAGGAGACAAAGAAAAAAGCCCGCTCGAAGGGAAGCTTAAATTAATTTCCCGGGTGATAAATGCGATTATACGCTGTACGTAATTAATAACGTTTTTCGATACGAATTATATAGGAGTTGAAAACATTTATCTTTTTATTTTACTGTCGATATGATCATTAAAATAAGAAAATGTAATTATTTGAACAACATCAACAGCGATGGTGTACAACCTTTTGTCGGCGAGGTATTTTTTTTTTTTTTTTATGTATTTAAATTAATTCATATTTTACCGTTTATACATAAAAAAAAGAATTATATACCTACACAGAAGTTGTTCAACTAAAACGACGATTATTTTAAGGGAATTATATAAATTTGTTTTTCTTAAATACCGAAAGCCGTAATACATTTTAAATGAATTCAAAAACGATAGGTACTTAACTAAATAATTATAACGTCGTGTATCACGATACTCTTCGCTTTTAATACTAAATCGTATAAATTGCTTATTAGTTATTAATTTATTAATATTCTTTAGTAAAATATACATGTACCGGTTCATTATATATTCGTAGATTTAGCGAACCTACCTGTACATTAATTATATACGGCGGATACGGAAAAACAAATTTAAAAATCTTAAATAACGATATTGATTAATTACTAGGTAGATATATATTTTGTAACTAATTATACTGTACACGGGCATCACTAGTCAACTCCCATCGTTCCATATAATTTAAACGTCAATCCAATTTATCGAAAAATAAATAAAATGACGGCCTTACGATTTACGACGTACATAATTGATTCTAATGTCAAAAAAATAAAAATAAAAATAATAAAGCTTGCGTGTGCTTGAATCACATTAAACGTCGTCGTCAACAATCAGAAGAAAACATAAATCGCATCTATCCATATACAAAGGGAAAGTGTGTAGAATAAGGAAAACATATATTCGAGGAGAACACTGTTTATTATATACATATGTATATATATATATATATATTATATGATATTGACATTTGTTGGCGTTGTCTTATTTTGTCGCTATAGTATATACAAAAAAACATTGACGGCAAGTAGCGAATTGGTACGACGTCGTTTTCAGGGACGATACGATAATAATAATAGTAATCGTCGTCCTCTATAATAGACTCACGATATATCGGATATATAATACATTTTGTAAAGAAGATATAAATTCGTATATATTATATTATATGATATACGTATACGGTATACGACTTACAATATATACTAAGTGAATTCGCATTGTCAATACACATTACATATATATATGCACAATATAAGCGCAAAAGGGAAGTATTATTATTGTACTTTTTATTATTTTTGGTCACACAAAGCAATGAACAGAAAAGTTCCATTTCTTTTTAGAATCAGTCATCAGTGTAATGTTTTTATTATATCATTATATCGCATCATAATTATTATTCGTCGTACATACGCGTGACCCGAGTAAAGCGAATAGATTAATGTGAGTGATCAAAGTTATGATCGGTAAAAAAATGTGTATATTAATAATTGTGTCCTAACACTGTATCGATCTAGTTATGTTAAAAATATGCATACACATTCTTTACAGCACGTATATTTTTTGAATTAACAACCATAATAAGAAAAATATTTATAAGTTACTTAATTATTGATGTTTGTGTTATATCAAATCGTTGATCGCGTGTTGATGATAATAATATGATAAAGGGTCATACATTTATTGTATATAGGTATGTAGGTTTACAATTATTTTAATCGTTGTTATTTAAAATGTAGTCGAAATTAGATTTTCACTTAACCGCGACTAGTATGTACCACATAAATATATGCTACAATACAGGGTATTTTGCTGGTACCTATATTGTGATTATGTAAATGTATAATAGAACGCTACTATGTTATGTGGTAGGTTTATAGGCATATTAAAGTATGTGATGTAATGTGATATATATTAAATTGTGGTGTGATACTATGTCGCTCTTCGATATTTTACCAAAACTCTTTATGTGAAATGGGTAAACATACGTAAGTTGACAGACTACCTACTGAAAATAAACATTTTGGTGTGGTGCAATTTACATTTTATTGATACAAGGTTTACGCAGTGATGAAAATTCTTAGTCTTTCCAAGTGTCGTGTATGCGTGTCTGCACGTCTAGTAAAAGTCTGGAACAATTTAAAAAAAAAAAAAATAACATTTTTCCTAGACAAAAATTACAAATACTATGTAGACTGTAAAGCTTTAGAAAAAAAAATTAAAAAAAAAAATTAAAGAAAACATTTATACAGGTCGGCCGATCTATGCTCGGCATCCGATTATTTCACTTCCGTAAGGCATCACATTCGTAGTGGTATTATTATAAACGAAGCACACGAGGATACACAATACGGTCACGTGATATAATAATATAACCATTATCATTATCTAGATACCACTGTAGTGGTGCACATTATTATAACCACCTCGATGGAAACATTCGTTCGACTCGAGGGAGTCGTTCCAACGTTTTACGTGTATCTATATGTACGAGTATGTACGCGGATCTGTACAGTAATAATGGTTTTTAATGGAGTGTGTGATTAGTGTTGGTGTGTTTGTGTTAGCCGGCAGGTCATTTATTCAATAGACCTATAGCCACATGGTTCAATGTCACCGCTGTGTCTGCAGGCTGGAGTTTGTTACGTAACCTAACCTAACTCACAGTCCACAGATATGGTTGATTTTTTTTTTTTTTTTTTGTCTTCATTCCGTTCACCCCGCGGGCTTAGCTTTTACAAACGTGACGATGTGCCGAAGTCGGACGCGAGGAGAAGTCTATTTCTCTTATATCCGCCGATACTGTACAAAATCTACGATTACGAATATTATACGTTTTACTCAGGGATAATAATATGACGCTTTCGATACCGTCATCAGAAGACCAGCGTTCAACTTGCAATGCTTTAGATAAATAGCGCAAGCTAAATAATATTATATTATTGTTCTATATTTGTAATATTGTTGATAAATAACAAAATAAATTATAGTAAGTAATAGGAAACGGGTGGTTAAAAATTAAAATTCTAACGTACGAATATTACATTAGGTATAATAGGTTTGGTGTTAGTCTGATATATTTTTTAAATTCTATGTTAATAATATTCTATTATTATACATATAATATGCATATTAAATTAACCACTTCAGATTTAACCTACATGGTTTATTTATCATTACGAATAATGTTTAAATATTTTACTCCATGAATTACCTACTGGTTTGGAAATTATTGTTTAAATTATCATTATTTATAAGTTTAAACTTTAAAGTAACAACTTTTGGTCCTTAATGTACTAAGACTGATACAGATAAGAATGTGCTAAGTAAACGTTGGCACCTTGCCTTTATTCAAACTATTCTGTGTATCACATACACATAATACAATATGTATTTTTTTTTACAAATATTATATTTATATGTTATGTTAATTTGATGGTACATCAATTAAGGTTTTATCATTTTCAATTAGATACTAGTTTATACTTATACTCATGACTCGTCTATAGTTACTCGTATACTTAAGAGATCTTATATCCATTATATTTGCTTGTAAGGATGGCAAATATCGATATTAAAGACTTAAAAAAGTTTTATGGATGATTTTAATAACCTTTTAATAAATATAAAAATTGTAAATCTTACGCTCATTTTTATATAAGTACTATAAATACTGATTAAAAGTAACTTACAGGTGGTCTTAGGTCAGTACTCGTATTAATTATTCCGTAACTACAAGATTAGTATCTATATATCTATTTTTATAGTAATATTTTCTTTATCTATACTCGTATTGTGATAAAACAGTTTAGTACGGTTAAGTACGGATAAGGGTTTAACTATGAAATTATAAAATCAATGTATCGCTATTAAAATAAGACAATATGTTTGCTGCATTTAATATACATTTTTATTTATTTAATTAACTACTTAACCCTAAGTGGTATTTTTTTTTAAGGACAAATGAATAACGAACTTCTGTGCGTGTTACCAACTGAATAATTATAAAATTAATTTCTTTTTAGATTTATTATGTTACGAATAAATTTTAAACAATATCAAGTACATAGAAGGTTCAAAATAAAGAAAAAAATATGTCGCATACGCGTAAGGGTTTTTTGTTTGAAAACTGTAAATAGAATCTCATATTGAAAGCACAAGTCATGACTATTGTTGAGGAAATCTTTTTCCTTTACTCTTCTATAGTCACGAATGTAATATTATGCATACAAATATCATTCGATTTTGTCTTTTTGTTAAAATATATGTATATTTATTTTTATTTTCACAAATCTTTCATGTACCTAACTTGTTTTAAAATTCTATTGAATTCCTTAATTATAAACGAATTAATACAATACCGAAATTAAACTAAAATTGTTTTAATGTTGATTGCTGATTAGAGGAAAACAACCGTTCTTAATAGTCATCATGTTTGTAACACATTTGTGTACATATATGCATCATCAAACTGCGAGTAAAATTATTTCAAACACAAAAAGTGCACTCTTTCACTGTTATTTGTTCAATGTAGTATGTGTGTTCATGCAGGGGAGGAGGTGAGTATAAAAACGCACGCTTGCGTCCTAAATCAAAGGCAACAAATTCGTCTGCAAAACGACGAGGATTTACCCGTTTTGGGAGATTACTTTTCTGTTTTATTTTTTGTTCCTCCGTATACTCTTTTTTTACGTTATACTAAAGATTTATTACATTTTCCTCAGTCTGTTTGATAGTTTATTTTTTCCCCTTTATTTTTTTCACCCAGCTATTATGAGCGCATTGATGCCCAAGTTTGTTTTCTGCACCCCGCACGTATAACACTCGATTATTATTATTATCGTTTAGCTTAAAGGGGAAATGGAGGTTTTTTTTTCTTCGACGAAATAAAACAAATGTACATTTACGTACGCGTATTTTATCATCAGTGGCAGAGGTCTATCGACAATATTGTTTTGTGCTACGATGAGAGAACTTATAGCCAGCAGTAATGCATTTTTTCCTTTTCGAGGGGAATTCGATAAGACGGCAACAGTCATTTCCCCCCGGCCACCGGAACTTTAGCCCTTTTTTTCTGTTGTTTCCAATCTTATTCCTAAACGTATGTCAACATTCTTCTTTGTCAGCAGAAACGTATACATATAAGTATATATGTGTATTAAACGGTTTTCTATTGAATTAGCAACGATAAAATAATACAAAATGTATGACGTCGTGATACATAAAAAAATCTTCACGAAGTAAAATGCATAAACCTACCTAGAAATTAATGAAAAACTAAACGTTCTTTTGGATAAACTACTGTACCTACCTAGTTATTGTAGCGCTTTAATGTAAATTGAATACCATTGTTTTATTCTAAAATGTCGATAGTATAAAACTAGCATTTACATAACTTAGTATTTTAGTACATAAGTGCATAGATACAATGTATTTTATATACATGCGTATTTCGTTTTAGAGAATCTATTTTTTGAAACCTAATTAAGATATTGTCGTAGAAAATAAATAAATTGAAACTAAATCGACGTATAGCTAGAATATTTGATGTCTCGTAAAATAATATATTTTTCGTTGTGACAGTTTTATTTTCATCTCTTATCCTGCTCTTGAATATTGCAGACTCAAATTGATTTATTCGTATGGTGAATTAAATATAATTCGCTAGAAACGGCGTATGTGTATAGCGCATTCGAAATGTTCATGAAACTAAGTACCTATAGTTCTCGGAGAAAAGGTACCGATGACATCGTGCCTGTAAATCGATTTGCGTGGTGTAGAGATGTTTTGCTGCAGAATTTCGCACAGGCGGCTTGAAAATTAAATTTGCAAAATGTTTATGTTACTTCTTCTGTTGTACTATCCTATAGCGTGGGCTTGGTGGTTGGGAAGAAGGGATCCTATCGGATATTATTGGGATCTTTATATATATTATAAAGCACGTACAACGATATTATATTATGCACTGTAGTGTCGGATTACAACTCTTTATAGTTGCTAAACTATTCCACCCGCGTCATTATTTAAGGACGTAACGGTGTTCAAGTTTAAATCATACAGATATTCTAGGGACAAGACTGTTCGATAAGTAGATATTTAATACACCTGTATTGGGATCGGATATAGAATAAGTCTTATTCTTCTCTAAATGATTTTCGCATGTTGTTTTTAAAAAAAATACATGTACCTACCTATATATATTTGATAATCCTAGCTGAAGTCAGCGTTTGCAGCGCGTGACTACCCTAAATCATATCAGTAGATAGAAAGAGGAGAATAGGGGATATTCAGTGTTTAAATGGAAAAAAAAATTAAAAGGGGGATATAAAAGGTTAAGAAAAAACTGCATACCTGAATATTTACACGTCTTATTGAGTAGAATATAATTTATTAGAAGGGGTGAGCAAAAATATTTTTTCAAAGAAGATCTCCACTCGTTTTCCATCAATTCAAGCAGTGGAGATAGGTATTTCAAATTTATTACTGCCACCGACTTGTCATTTTTTTTGGATTACCACTGCTTATTGAAACTCTGTCAGTCCTCGTTCAGGGTTAGTTGACGACTTTTCCTTATGTTCAATAATATTCATCTTAAGTCTCGATGTATAGATTGCTATTGCTGTTTTCTCAGTTGTCCATAGCGGCATTTCCATCGTTTTTTCGTCTACTACTTTTTGAAATATTCTAAACAAACCATCCAAATGAAGACGTGTCTATTCAAAAATATTTAAACGATAATTTTGAACGATGTGAGAGAAGCATGAAATCATACATGTGGTCGGGCGAGACGATTATCGATTGGTTATATATCATACATTGGTAAATACCGTCAAATCAAAACTACCGATTATAAAATAATATTATTGTTAAACATATAAATTATAATTATTATATCCGAAAAAACCATGCGATGTAAATAAATAGCAACAAATTTAGGTGATAAAGGTCACGGCTATGTATATTACACTATTTACATACGCACATGCTACGTATTATGATCGTCATAATTTCGTACTCATCTTGTGATGTAGGTACACTGATCGAGGGTGCTTTAAAAAAAAATCTCTCTCCGGACGAATATCAATCAACAGGATCAGTATCCCTTGAAACAACATACTGTACAATACAAACGTAAAATACCATCGCACCCTTAACCACAACACCGAATTGTTTCTCACCACCAATGCCCGAAACGATGATAGTGACAACGGAAATATTAAATTCCACGAAACCGTCGTCATCGTCCTTGATGACATGCCCTTTTAATTCGACATGTTGATGTTATATTATGATTTCTACATAAGATATGATTTTCATCTGTGGTAGCGGATTCAGAGGTCATGCGAGTGATTATCGAGAATAATAAACTATAATATTCTTATGTTATGAAGAAGCTCTCTTTTTTTTTTTTTTAAGATTTAGTGGATTCTGTTAACGTTATAAAATCATTAAATATTGAAAACTAGTATCTACTATTAGATTTCAATTATTATTTTGAGTAATTTTTTCACAATTACAACAATCAGTTTTATTAAATACAGTATTTTCTGTTCAATTTTCAATACTTGGAAAACAGTTGCAAAGTTTAAAGCCGACACTATTTTTTTTGCTTTATAAAGCTTTAACTGAAAAACGCATATTGATCACCACTCATTGACAAAATCAATAATACCATTTAATCAGAATCGAAAAAATATTTTTGTGGTTAGTGTGGTATACGACGTGTATTATTATATTTATATTATTAATAAATATTATGATTAAATTACTCAAGTTATTATGATTGTGATAAAAAAAAAATGTCAAAAAATCTTTAAAGTTGTACCAAGTACCAACGTTATTTAAATTTGTCCACATGCACGTAGGGTTTTCTTGATTAGTATAAGCATATTATTTTTGTTCAAACGACATGCTGCAGGACTTCACTCACCGACGTACAAGAAGAAATTGTTCAAAAACTAATTTTCATTTAATTATTTTATTGTTGCAAGGAAGTTTATAATAGTATAGTGAAAATAAAGATAAACCGATTATTATGTGGCCTTCTTTCAAATTCATCAATCATTTATCTGAATAAAATGTATGCAAACGTCTGAATAAAATGTATGCAAACGTCTGAATATGCATACTATACCTAATGATATTATTACTTCAAATATTCTGCGCGAATTTCGATAAAAACATTGTAAATTTGTAGTATATAATAAAATAACACTTCTAAATAGATTGGTGAACAAATGGATACTATATACATTGTACAACAAATATAAATAGACGTCTAGGAACTCAGATGTTCGGTTTTTAATTACGGATTCTGAAAATAATGATTATATGGTATTGGAGGTAGATCATTGACCGCAAACTTGTAATATTGATAGTAATTTATTCTTGAATAACGACTTAATGATAAAAAGTAGATGGAGAATTGTAGTAAGGATTTCTATAAGTTTAAAGTAATCACGTGCAATACGATCGTGTATGTATGTGTGTGTTAACGATAAAATGAAGAATCAACGAATAGTTTATGTATAGAATATTTCACAAAAAAAAAAATCACTCCAATGACGAATTGAAGATAAAATTAAGCTAGGAATATTTTTTCAAACGATTTTCCAACGTATTTATGTCATATTTTTGTTCGCATTTCCCGTTGCGCATTCCGCTGTAGGGGTTTACAAGACATTTTCACGACCTTTAAACCAAAACTAATCGTTTGCAATTTTCAATTTATTGTTCAAAAAAATCAAAACTTTCATCATTTACGGTATTAGGAAACTTTTTACCACATAATCTATTTAGATTGGTTAATTTAAAATTTAAATGAAATATTACCTCAAGCTATGTTTATTTTGTATCGTACCTATACATTAATACACAGTTTTTAATCCATATCAAAGAAAATATTTTTACACAACGTCATATTCTTTTTTTATAGTATTTGCTCATTACTTGAAAAATTACTCAAGGCGACCATTTTATACACTTTCTGCTATGCTCCGATACCCGCCCACCTTTCTATTTGTTTTTGGTGATTTTCGGCTGAAATGTATTTAGTTAAACTTGGATATTTTATCCAATAATAATTTAAGAAAGTTGCTGAACTGCTATTTTTCCTAAAATGTTAAAGCAATGACATTTTTTTTTTTGTTCAACGTGTTGCATGTTATTTATATAATGACTTTTTGAAAGCTTTTTCTTTTATTTTTAATGAACGTTTTATATTGGTATACGGAATGGCATCGGTGTTTCGGTTTATTCAGTATATCACGTTGCTGTCCGTTGAAAATTAGAATTTTTTTTCCGAATACTTAAAAAAAAAACTTTATAAAATGCATGTTATATTATCATAACATGTTTATAAAATTATTCACATTCATTGATGACAAACAAAGTTTCAATAAATAAAAAGTTTGTAGATCGACATCATAAATGAAGTGTCTCTATCATTTTATTACCATTTCAAAGTGCACTACCTACATAATTATGGAACGTTATACGTTCGCTTCTAAAAAAATATATTATGGTTTTTTAAATAACGGAATAAATTATATAGATTCGGTTAGGATGCTGAAATTATAGCACCATCATTTATCATAATATAAGGTATAATTTATAACCAAACAAATATTGTAATATAACCTAAAAATAAAAAAAAAATACACAAAAATAGCAAAAATTATTCTTAGATATGTCATAATATAATGTACATTAAGTTTTAGATTTGATTCATTACTAAAGTTAATAAATAAATTAACAAATTTAGTTTGTTTAATTTGTAATCTAAAAAAAAAAACTGTAGTACTTTATAAGATTATCTAAAAAACAAATAGATAATGGAAAATTGTATTTTTATATTTTTTTTCTATATTATTTTTTATTAAACTACAATTTATACGAAAAACATACAATTAATATGATTATAAATGTAAATTAGTAAATAAAGCACGAAAAATGGGAAAAAAGTACTAAAAATCTAAAATGTTAAGCATTTAAGATATAAAAAATGTATAAAAAAAATATTTATATAAAATCAATTTATAATTTCTTCTGACGTTAATTTTATTGTTAGTATTTAAAAAAAATATACGTACTTATTTAAAAAGGAATAAGTTGGGCATTCGCCTTGAACTGCAACTCTTACATAGTCATATAAGATGATGATAAATTATTACTACTATACAAGCAAAATACAATAGAACAGTGTTTTAATTTTACCATTAATGGTGGTTTTTCATTGTGCTAAGAACATCATAGAACACAGTAAAATAACAATTCAAAATCAATGCACATTAATTAACATTAACCCAATACTGTTGTTACCTGTCCTTTTTTTTAGCACATACCAGTGAGAAAATAATTTAAAAAATCACTGCATAGTAATATTATACTCGCTTCAAACAAAATCTACAAATTATTCGATCCAATACAAAAATAATTGAATAAACACAGCTCATAAATAATTGTTACTAATATAATTACTTTAGTCAGTAAGCCATGTAAAAACCAAATTGTTATATATTTGTCATAGGCTTCTTGTATGCTATAATATTATAATGTTATTAGTTATATATCCTCCGCGGATGAGAGACTGAATGCGTACCTATACATTTTGAAAATCCGGCTTTATTTATATTTTTTAAGTATGCAATCGTGAAGTGTCGTCTATTAAAAAATATATTTTTCACTGCGTTTTGCGATCAAATACATAAAATACAAAATTAATGAGTGAACATTATTTCACAAATGATGATTATGTTACGGCTAAAAAAACTGTAATTAATTCGATTAATCAAGTGTTGTTTAATAAAGCAACGTCAAAGGAATTGAAAAAAGAGCGAAAAAAGTAAAGTCAAGTTCATTGTTTTCATTAGCTAAAAGCATATAATACGGTAAACGGCCAACGGGTGTAATATTGACTACGGTTGACAGCGTAAACAGGGATAAACTAAATAAAAAAAATATATATATATATATAAATATAAATTTGGTAAATTATACGAACGAAAAAACAAAGGGGAACTAAACTTGATAGGGCGAATAAACTACTACGTAAGTGAATCATTCAGTGCATTTAATACGAAATACAACGTGTGAAACAACAATTACACCTATTCCAGCAATTATTATTATAGAGTTTGTTTTCAAATTGCCGTATAGTGATAATTAATAATTTATTGCCAGCAATGAGTTTATTAGTAATCCAAATGCGTGATAAGTGTAGGTACAAAACCTATCTACTAAATAATTTACCATTATTGCGTCATGTGTGCCATACAGTTTATCATACAATTGTGATTAAGATTAACGTACAATAACTTCAAAAATATTATAAGTGATGCTCTATCGCCTCTATCAGGTTATAGACATTTTCTAATGTCAGAACTATTTTTAAAGTTTTATGTCAGCTTAAATCGTATAATATGATTAGGTATTTCAGTTTAGTTGTATAAATTATTTTTGATAGGTATAAAGTAATAGCCTATATTTAGGTAACAATTTTACTATTTTTTTTCCAAACAATTAAGTACGTTATATTATAAACTTATAAATGATTAAATTTATTTTTAAATAATCACCAATTAAGTAAATTTTTAAAAATAAAATCTGAAAGAAGAAAATGCAAAATTAGAAAGATAGTATACAAATAGTAAAAATATGTTGACAGATATTTTAACAATTTATATTTTACTTATTAGAGAATGTCAAATGTCTAAGAAACGGGTATAAATTGAAAGGGAATTAGTTAGACGAGATTTTTATTATATGGTGTATTGTTATTGGAGAGACTTATGAAATGAAAAACCGTCATAATCGATTTCTACAAAGCAGTCATAATATACAGGAAAAGTATTATCAAAAAAAAAAAAAAATGTCTGGGGAAAGGAAACTTATGACAACGAATAAAAGAAATACTACATTATGTTTTGTTAGAGATTTTATTTTATTTGAAATATCTAACCTAAATACTAATAAAAAATACTAATAATATGATGTAATTTTCATTTTTTGATATTTATGGAAACAATTTTAAATAATTTATCCAATTGTGATTTAAACAGGGTTATACGCGTTATTATTCATAAGGTCGTTAGGATAAAAATATATAATATAATATCATATATTACGCTAAAAAATCCACAAGAAATTTTAATTTGCACATTATTGAACAATGCTTTTTCCCAAAAAAAATATTTGAACTATGTTTTACGCATCGTAATTTTTGGTAAACATTTTAGACGATCGATTATTCATTAAACAAAGCTGTCTATACGAATAAATATAATATGTTTTATTAGTCCGTTTCGTAAAATAATAGTCAAATATTTGGTCATATTATATCTTCTAGTTTTTTCGATTGATCATTCTATGATGTAACTTATAAGTCTCTTGTAAATTGTTTGCTATCATTACAGCGAACGTACACAAATATTGGATTATTATATACAGGTACTTCATGTAGATAAATTTGATGCGTTCATTTTCAAAACGCGTAGATACGAGATACGAGATCGTAGATACCCCTTTTCCTAGTCCCATTAAATCTCTGTGATGAATATTATAATTATTATGTATAATATATATATATAACATACACGTACACACATACCTATATAATATAGTTTAATAGTTAGATTATAATTCACACGTTTTAGTCTGTTGGGGCCGTGGCCCCGCGCTCTCTCTCTTCCTGGACGGCCCAGTCTCGATTTTAATCGCACCGCGAGTAAAGGGTAGAAAAGTTATTAATTGGAAGTGCATAATAGTGCTGAGGGGAGGCGGGGTGGCGGAGAGATGGGCGGGGCGGCAAGAGGCGATTAATAATTTACCGCCCGAAAACCTTCCCGTGCTCGCTGTACTGAAACGAAACTGCATTATAATGTCTACCTACATATTGTATACAATATATATTATGTAGCCGATTCTACCCATATTAAATGTATTGTGTTATACTGTGTGTATATATACGTACGCCGGCAAATTAGTCGACCTTTGCACTTTTCCGTATTATAAAACGAACGACGGGATGTGCGATGATATTTTCGAAAACACGCGTATGGGTATATAATACGATATTATTGTTTGGACGGTGGAAAAAAAAAATCTTTTGCGACCCAACACTAAAAATCTTATATCGCGTGATCGCGTTATTATATTCTGGCCGTCGTCGTATGTGCGTCTCTCCGGAGGGGGTCTAACAGTGTACCTACATGATGATAATATGTGAAATATACCGAGGCGTATATTCACACTGCGGGTTTAGAGGGGAGGGGGGCGGTGGAGTAGTTGCAGTTAATTGACTTTGGTTCTGTTATTGGACCTCTCGATCTATTACAGAAAACGAGGGAAAAAAACCTGGTCGTAACTCATAGCGGTTATATAGGTTTTTAAAAGATCCCATTGTTTTTCTCGTATATTATATCGATTCCGCCGCTAGTGGTGGTTGAGTATAATGTAATATATATCTATCCATCTATATATATGATATATAAATATAAACTGTACATAATAATGTACACGTGTGTATACACCCTAACGAAATAATAATAACAATATAATATTGCACATAATATAATCTTATTTCTAGGAAGTGAAAAACTAATAACAAACACTACTGTTTATAATAGATTGTAATGTAAGGGGATTATTAATCGCTAAAAATGTTCACTCAATTCTAAAAAAATCTAATCAAATTCTAATTTCTGGAACAGTTAGTATAACTATGTACTTTTAACGAACAGATCGGTTATTATTTAGGAAACTTTGTTGTATCTAATTGAAAATTCAAACGAGCAGATTTGAGTTATTAAACTTTGTGTATTGAAGATAATGTTAAAATGTGATTTTAAATAAATGAATTTTTAAAGAAAAAATGGGATTCACTTTGTTGCGTGCACGGTGAATCTGCTCTATGTACCTAGGTACAGGTCTAGACTTATAGAAACCTATTATATTTACAAGATTATTGAATTTTTTTTTTTTTTATATCGATACTATTTTTCTTCTCTGTCTTTATGTTTATACTATGTACACTGTTGTACACAGCAGGTGTTCATGTATTGCGCTGTTACCGGTACATTCTTAAGGGGTATAAATTTGCGACTGATTTTCTTACGAGCATCCAATCCCACTCTTTTCCATCACGCTTCAGCAATAAAGCTCGCTATACACTTATTAAATTTCTTACATTTTTTACGTGCAGGGTATTAAAATACTATGTAAGTAGGTAGGTATACAAGGCTGATTTAATTAAATATATATTAAAAATCACATGACATAATAATATATAGTGCAGAAGTTCTATTGAATTCTTGTGAATTTTAATTAAATAGAATAATTTTTATCTTATACAGATGGTTATAAGACATTCTATATTCATTGGAGTTAGTAATTCCTCGCTATAATATAATGAATTATAATATCGTTTATGCGACAAACAACTTTAGTCAAGCCAATTTGCTTCCACCGATAAATAATTGTAATAATTATTTTGCATAGGTATCGTTACATATTTTTTTCTTCATATCCATGTATTAACCATGCATTATAAATATATATTGTAAAGTTATTTTTTGGTACCATACTATTTTATTTTGAAAAATAACTGTTACAATAAATAATAATATATTAATCAATTCAAATCGATACTATTATAACGAATGTGAAATCAGGTGGCCGTTTATTGTACGGGAATTCTGACGGGTCGGACAGATAGGGCCATGTGGCTGTCGCACGTAATTATATACGTCAAAAATTCAATTTGCTCGTTGTATTATTATTTCTTTTTTTTTGTATTTTTCCAAACCTTTTGTCATTCCAAGACATCTGATGTCAGTCGGTTGTGGCTTTGAAAAATTGTTTTTCTTTTTCTTCCCTTTTTTACACTTTTTTTCTCCGCTCTAGACCCTTTTTTATACTGTTCTTCATCCGGTCTTTATCGTTTAGTTCTTCCGTTTTACCGTTAACATAATGATCAGGTCCGACGGCAGTTACTAAACATAAGGGAACATAAACATTTTTTTTTCTCAAACGAGTGTATATATTTGCATATTAATGAGAAAATCGTATTAAGCAAATCAACTTTAATTTTTTATTTAACGTACATTCATTAAACTTTGTAGAATAAAGTATAAGTAATAAAATCTAACAAAGTAAAATGAAGTACTACAGTAAACCCAATACGTATTGGAACGTATTTTTTTTTAACATGCGTCCTTTATTATTACTTTCGTTGGAAAAGTAGCAATCAACTTTCTTATATATATATATAATATTATGTGCGTATTAGAACGAAACAAAATATTATATGAACCTAAAACAATTTTAGCTTTAGAAGTAATTTTATGGTCTAGAGTGGTTACATAACGAGAATTTTCAATTTAACAATTTAACACGAAACACTCAGGGAAATATTATTTAATATAATAGTTTAAGTATGTAAATTGTCGGTAACTATTTTCAAAATTAAATAAACTGTATTAATATTTATATTAGTTTCTATAACATGAAAATAAACAATTTACTTTTTACTTAGTTTATAAAACACACAAGTATCAAATTTAATGTTAATCTATGTAAATATTATGAACATTAAAATGTATAACCTATATCAATTTATATTTGTATACATTTTATAAAAGTGATTAAAAATAGTGTTTTGAATGTTTGCGGTTCTAATCGAAGTCATCGTAATATAGTTAAAGTGTTTTTCAAATAACTGTTATCACTTATTAGTTATTAGTAAATTATTTACCTAAAAATCAAAATCATGATGATTCGATCAGTGAAATGTCTAAAAATTGCTACGCTAGATGGTTTACGTGGACGGATGGATCTTAATTCACTTACCTATATCCAAGACATAGTGGGCATAGTATTAAACTTTTGAAATATGTGAATATGCGTTTCACGATTTGCTTAACCGTGAGTCGCGGCTATGTAACTATGTAGGGCGCTGTAAAACTATTGAATAGTTCGTTAAAATTAAATAATATTTTAAACAAGAGTTAGAATATATAAATATAATTGATTCGATAAATATAACTTATATTTGAGAGACGAAAATTGGATATCTTTAGGTTATTGAGTCATTATTTTATTATAATAAATGTATATACTAGCTGTTTACTACATATTTATATTGTAATATATAAGTATATAACATTATACAATACATTTTTTTTTTTTTGATAAATTCATTATTTTCAACACTGTTGCTTATGCATATTTATCTAGAGAGATATTTTGAATTCAAAAATTACAACTTCATTAAGATGATTATATTAATAAATAATTTCGGTTACCCAAAATATTTATGTAGTTAAGTTTAGCACAGCCAAAGTCCGATCACTCACTAAATGTTCGGATTTAGATATCATGATCGTTTGAAGAAATCGTGTTTTTTTCAGTCGATTATTAAAAGAATATAATATAAAATTAAAAGTATAATATATATAATTGTAACATATACAATAATAAAGATAAATGGTAAACGAAGATTTCTGTCTGTTTATGAACAAAAGGGCTCAGCCCATATATTCTAAAATAAAATAAAATACGATTCTAATCAAATACTCGAATCAATATAACATCGGATTATACTGCTTATAAAAATATATTATCCGCTCAAAGTTATATTTAGAATTGTGTATATTAATGTAAATAACCTTATAATTTAAGATATAATTAAAACTACAGTTACTGTGGAATATTTAAATTAATATATATGTATGTATATATAATTTTAATAAAAGCTGAAAGTTCAGTTGAAATTTAAAGTTCATAATAATTAATAAATATTAATTAAGTTGAAATAGAACACATCTTTTTCTTTTTTTTTATATAAAAAGCATCATGTTCAACAGCATAAAAAAAATAATTATTTTTACTTTATTCACCAAGTTATGTAATATAATATAAAAACTAACAATTTTATTCCTATTTTTTTTCTTATTAAAATAAAATCATAAAATTAAAATGTCTCGGTCATTATAAACCAATAACAATTTAAATTGACATTTTAATTAACTAAATTGATATACTAAAATAATAATTTACCACTAAAAATATGTATATGATTTGTAAAATTGATATATTTCAATAACACATAACAAGAAAATTAACATTTTGCCATGATAAACAATTGTCAGATAACTGAAGCTCTGGTCTTTTTATGTTATCAACAGTATTAATTATTATTTTTTTCATTAACTTTCTTTCATAAATTTTTCAGATTTCACAATTTTTATAAGTACCTCAAGAATACGCTGAACGTATTTGTGGAATACACAAAATAAACTAATAATGTACATCTTCAATTTAATGTGATCAGTATCTACTCTACATCAGCTAAGATAAATCTAACTTTAGCTTAGGCTAGGTATCATGCACAAAGGTTAAACTGGTTAAAGGTTAAATAATACATTTATTTATTTTTATGAGTTTAAGAAACTATTGCTACTGAAAAAATGATAAAACGTTTAAGAGTCGTGATACTCATTTGTTGTTTGCAAATGTCCACGAACATTTTCATTATTAGTGAGCTGAATCCATTGTATAGGTTGTGATTTACATTAATTATGGTTGTGTTTAAAAAAAATAAATAATATTAAATATAGAAATAATTAATTGAAACACAGAATAGATTTTAATTATCAATTTAAATAAATTTTGAAAGGCCGATGGATATAGATTCACCATTTCAATAACTGAAATACACAGTAAATTGAATCAGATAAAAATAACTCTGGAATATTTTATAATATTTGTATATCATTAGAATTTTCCACTGTGTGCGAAAATCACATTTTAAAAGCATGTTATATTTAACAGTGATTTAGAGATAAATTACAAATGCAATATTATTATTTTGTGATTGGATATCAGTGCTCGTATTTCATAACCTAACCTAACCGTATATACCTATACGTGTAATGTGGTAAAACAGTGTGGAAATTAAAAAAAAAAAATCGTTGTTGGATTTCATTATAACTTAAAAGACAATGATGATATTGTATTGTATTGTATGCGTACAGAACACATTTGGCCAATGAATATAATATAGCCGCGTCTATAATTGGTACTTGACATCTGGTAAGTGTATTTTGAATTTATCATTTATTATATTGCATTCTGCTCACAATTTATTTAAAAGCAACTGTTATACATCATTGTACATCACGCCAAATGTCAACAGCCGAGTAGCGTTGGCTAACGTGAATTATACATTATATTAGAAAAGTGCACAGCGGATGTTTTGACATATGGTAATTTTTATAGAGTAGTAAAATTGAAAAATTTATATTATTTTCTCTTTTTACTATTTCACAGAACAATAAAAGTTATACTTAAAAATGTTCAATTTAAATTGGTCAGAATAAGTAACACTGTGTTACATCTTTATAAAATCACTTTTACATAAATATCGTGAATGAAATTTATAATTTATAAATGTTTTGAAACTCAGACAGTATAGTATCGTTTGAAGTAAAACTAATAGTATGTGATACTAATAACTTTAATATACACAACGACCTACTTATACCTAAACCAAAAAATTAAGACATTGATATTCAAATAATCATAATAATCACTTAAATCAAAAAATCTTTGATCTTAAAATGTTTTTCCTTATTACTACTACAAGAAAGCTAAAAATAATATAATTATATGAACCATTTTTATAAAAAATATAAAAAATATGTTATATAGTTATATATAATTCAGAGATGATGCTATCATTGATTATAGAATAATCTATTTTATATCATTGCTACTAGTAATACATGGGTAGATTTCTCACTCATGTACTCGTGTAAATATATAATACATTTTTTTAAACTTAATTAGGTATCTAATCTACCTATTGTGCTATTAAGTATAATCTTATATAAATAAAATAACATATTCTGAATTACTGATTAATAGCCAGAGTGACCTAATTTATGAGTATGAAATTTTTTCAATAATTTCGATTTATGATTTTAAGGCCCATTAAGAAAGAATATTCCAAAATCTATTCTTTAAGGAGCTTAAAAAATGTAAAAAAGGTAAGTATGAAGTATGAAAACTGTTATTTTGTGGTAAGTTTTTGAAACTTAGCATATTATATACTACATAAAACACAAAAATAGTTTACTTTAAAATATGTGCAGTTTACATTTAATGGCGTTTAAGGAGGAGTAAATCCACGGCCATATTATTTGTTACGGGTAACGCCTTGATAGTACATCAAATAGACATTGTATAAAAAATATTACAAAATTATCTACTGTTAAATAAAATTGTATTTGTTTAAATTGTTTGATTATATAATTCTTTACTAAAAGAATAGATACTTCTCTTAATTTATTGAAAAAACCAATAAATATAAACAAAAAATATACTTTTTAGTTACAGTTATTATGTAATTTATAACAATATAAATGCCATTTAATTATAACCGCATCATTAAGTTAAAATAATTATTGATAATTTGAGTGTAAATTGAGTTACTAATTAAACATCAATTGGAAAAACCTACGCATGTTGTAAAGATTTTCTGACATAGGTGTAACGTGTTTCTTTGTAAATAATTTATATATATTGTATATTTTGTTCATAAAAATATTATTTGAATCATGTTTATACAAATTAAAATTAAATATTGAAGTGTAAACAAAAATAAAACGATTTTTATTTTTACTTTAAAAAATTTACATAAAACCTCAGCATTTTTATATTGAAATTAATAATTGTATAGCACTAACGTAATGCTGTAAATAACATAACAGCAACAAAGAACCTCATTTAAAAATAACAACAACTTAAAACTTAATTTCAAACATTTTCTGGAATTTTGTAAAATGAATGAATTCGATGATTACTTTGATGAAATATCTGTGTTTAAGTATACAAAAACAACATTATTATTATTTTTTTTAAACTTTCCGAGAATATTTAGTAGATAATTTAAAAAGTTATATCAATCGTTACAAAATCTACATTTAAAAGTTTATAGTATATAAAACTTTTTAATTCACATCGTTCCATTTGAAAATTTTGATTTTACAAAAAAAAAAAAAATTGCAAATTCAATATTTTATTTGATTATATAGTATAAATATAAATATATAAAAAGAAAATAATATATTCAACAGTTGAACATTTAAATATTGTTTATAATAATAACAAACATCTTGAAATTAAATTTAAAAAATAATAATCTATTTAAGATAAAGTAACTATATTAATATATTATAACAGATTTTAGATCTATTATAATTTTATAGATTGAAAATGCGAAAACATATATTAATGTTGCCAAAAATGAAATATCAGTTTAAGTCCAATGAAAACTTAATCGATACACATTTTTGGATTAACTTATTTTTTTTTCTTTTATCATGTTTTAAGTCCCTACTCTATTTTGTATATTCATCGTAAGTATATTAATTGTGTTGCAAGTTGCAATAATACAATTTCGGTGACACGGCGAAATAGTTAGGCAAATTAGGTACTTCTGTCTCATGAGGACCATTTTTTTATTTTAAAACGATATCGTATACAATACATAATATAGAGGTGCATCAAGTGAGTTCATAATCTAAATAACTTAATTTTATTTCCACTACAATAATTATTATACTAGTATTTTTTTTTTTTTTTTTTTTTTTTGGTTTGTTAAATATAATTACAGTACATTGGAAATTAATCTAACCTAACCTAACAGCAAAAAAATAAATATTGATGACTCAGAGTTGGTTAAGACGTTTACGTTAATGTGTGAATTATGCATATTTATGTTACTGTGAATGTCAGCAATTGTTGAATGCTGACAGTAACCTGATGAATGTTAACATATACCTAATAAATTAGGCGAATGTTGAAAAATTAAAACAATATAAATATTTACTAGTGAATATTGACATTTATATTAGGATTCTTAGGATTTTGGTCAATGTTGACTTACACAACTCGATTTTGGTTAATGCTGACATAGATACTAATTCGCAGGTCTTATAATAGTATTATAGTACTATTATAGTTAAATATATATTTTATTATAAAATAGAAACAACATAGTTAAATCAAAAATTTATATTTTTCAGCCAAAAAAAAAAAAAAAGAATTATCATGTATATTTTTAGACACTAAACCATTAAATCTATTATAAAATACTTCATGCAACATGGAAGTTATCCAGGTATAATAAAATAAGTTGGGTGAGGTGATAAAAATTTGTATCAAAATATAATATTTTATACTGCATAGACTAGGTAGTATAAGATGTTGTATAATAATTGTGATGCTTCCATTATTCATGAATTAAATTAAATAATATCGGCATTACCGTCATTCGCCAACATGGTTTTTTAAATATCGACATTCACTAGTGAGTGTTTACTAACATCAAACATTTTACCAATGTTCCAACATTCACCAATGAGCAATGACTTTGGTGTACGACGACATTAACCGCGCGCGGTGACTGTCAAAATCCACCAATAATTGCAGGCGTTCACAGCAACATATACATTTCATTATTATTGTGCCATCATTATACTGAGAGAAAACAGACGAAGACTTTTGAAAACAGAAATCGTAATATCTATGAACCACGTGATAAATCGACGAAATTATGATCAGTGAGGCGTGCATAGTGTCCAAAAGATCGGAGGCGTATTTATAATAGTTTATGATATTATTATTAAAATATATTCGTTGTACGACACGGTCGTATGATTCACGCTGGTGTTTTGATCGTCCAGGAATAGTAAATAACACATAACTATTAACTACTCAGTACTCATACAATAGTAATACGTAGGTATAACCAATGTCAATCAAAACATCTGTATCATTGTATTTGACACGATTAAGTAATCTGTACTGCCTCGGCGGCGATGACACGGTGCAGCGTCAAACTAAATTATTCAACGAGTATTCTAGGAATTAATCGAATCCAAACACGCACAATTGCAGAACTTTTGGGGACGTCGTCGTTTGTCACGGACAACGTTATAATGTGTACAGTGTACACATAATATTATATTATAATAGCATAACTGTGGTCGGAGGGCCGTCAAACGCCTGAGTATTCTACCGTATTGTGTACGGCAACGGATACGGAGCACAGAGAGAATATTATCGGCTAAGGAGAATCGCGGGGTATAATGGGTTGTGGAACAATTATTTATGGCGAACATCGAATGGGACGTCATGTCCGGCCGGCCGAGTACCTCTTCTCCTGCTCGACATCAACGATTATCACTGCACTGCGTGTGTAATAATAATTCATACACGTATTATAAATTATAATTTATCCCTGTCGTTGTGCACGACCGTCCGCCCTACAGCATTGATCACGAATCCTGGACACCGCGTCCTCTAGCAGTCATTACGCACGTCACCTACCACCCCTTTTACAAGAGACTCAGACAGTATTTGGCGAATTATAAGGATATTGCACGGATATTTTGAGAACATTAAAATATTATATTCTTTGTTTGAATACATTTTCGGAAATGTTTTTCGGACATTTTCAAGCGTTACCTGTATGTTTTAAGGTCTGACACATTGAATATTGAGAAACTTATATCACTACCAATAATAGATTCTCCGGCCAGAGCTTTTAAGATAATATCAATAGTTATAATGATGAAAAAAAATTCTAGAAAAAGTAGCTTTCGTAATGCTTGGGTATACGATCAAAAATAGAAAGAGGTGAGTATGTGATCACCGTTTTGCTGTTGTGTGTATCACTTTTATGTACGTATGTTATAAGTACATATTAAAAATAGTTTTTAATTTTTACCTCTCATATGCAGAAAATTTATCTTATTGAAAACTGACACGTTTGCTTATTTTTTTTTTTAGAACAACTAAGTATTGAAAGACCATAACATTTGCTGAGTAGATTATTGGAAATCAAATTGATAGATTTATAACAATGCATTTCAGTGTTAGAAGAAAGACTGATTTTTAGTTTTTTGGATAAAATTAAAGTTATAACAATATCGAACAACACTAAATGTTTTATTATATATATTATATAATATTTATAATGGAGATAACAATAATTTGCAAGTATCATTAAAGAATTATGTTGGAAACTCAGATTTCAGAATAATAATATATTATTATCCTTGTATTGATATCTTGAACGTTTTTGCAATGAAATTATAGTAAACATGTAAACATATCAATTAAATGCACTCTGAGAAATAATTTATAAATATATTGAAACTTTCCAACAATATTTGATATACTTTAGGAACATTCGTCAAGATTATTTTAATATTATATACATACGTATACAATTAACTTGTAGATTTATAATATATTTTGAATTAATTTAATAGATCACTGATTTATTGAAGTGTCTTTAGTAATGGTCATTGGAAATTAATTATTGCAGTTTATTATTATTTGCATATCACTCAGAATTGAATCCACTTGATTAATCATTATAGTAAACACACATATAACTAGCTTTATAGTCATCTAGTTATAAAACTATTGTTATTATTTATTTTTTTTTTTTATTAGAATTATTAGAGTATTTTGTTAATTACAATTACAAACTATGATATTATAAGATTTATTAGTTTTTAGTTGTTATTATGCTTAACATATGCATTTTATATATAAATATAAAAATTAAGATATTACAAATCTAATTGTTATAAACAACATACATAATATTATACAATTTACAAGCTGATAAATTAATACATTTTAGTGAGGTTAAGTAGTCATTTATGATAACATTTATGTAATATAAATGAGTACATTAATTTATATACATTTTTAACCAACTTAAGCGAAAATATGTGATAGGTATAAAGTTATCGTATTGTTAATTATTTTGTCTTATAGTTTCACTATTATTGTTTTATTTCTATGACATTTTATTTTTACCTAATTTATTTACGCCTAACTTATAGTCACTCGATATAATTTGTTATTCAGACCATAAACGATTATACTGGATATTTTAATAATAAACATTATGTTGTGTATTGTAATGCAACATTTTGTTGGTGATTTTTTTCTCCATTTAATTTTAAAAATCATTTGAAATAATTTCATGGAATATTAATAAACAATGGTAGTATTTTTGACTGTTAGGTGTGCAAGTCCAACACTTCATTGTTTTTCATGAAAAACGGCGTTATATATCTAAAGCATCAACAGAGAGTCTGTCTACTAAACTAATTAAGATGCCAACGCTTGCCATTCTGTGCAGCCTCCTCCACGTCTTATTACCGTCACTCACTGACCGATAGAGCACTACCGTACGACATTGCTGGGTGTAATGGTGATTTTTGTCTTACAGAGAGCTTTTATTGCTAACTTAGTTATTCTGACGAAGCTCCTTATTAAAAAGATTGGTCTTTTCTTCCTTTTTATTTTAGCTTTCCCAACAAAACACCCAACACCGTCTTTGTTAATTATTTTATAATTAAATTCGAAATTCTTTTGTTTATTTTTTACTTTGAAAATAGTTATAACTGCTATTTATGGAATCCCATTATTAACAATAATGGAAATACTCTATTGTCCAGTTTAAGAAAACATAGAACAACTACACCTATAACCTGTTAGAGATTAAGTACTTGTTTACATATGGTTTCAAAGATAAAATATAAAAGTTGAATTTACATTTTAAACTATTTTAACTATCAAGTTATTCAAATTATTTATGAGTAAGTCTACAAAGTACGAAGTTCGTAGTATAAAAATTACTTGGAGTAAATTTTAAAATTTCTTAGCTAAACTTATTAGCATATAAATTAAATACGATATTTAATTATTAATTATCTACAGAATTCGTGCGCGAATTAAACCATATAAAAATGCAGTTAATTAACATGTATGACAATATTACGGGTAAAAGTAGCAAGACGAAATAATTGTATTCAATCGTGATTATTAGATAATATCTTGTAAGGGTAGATAGTGTATCAGTGATAGTCGTAATGAGATTCAAAATAACATAAAATGTTTTAGTACTTTTAACTTTTATTGTAATTAAATTATGTTACTGAACTTTAAAATAATAATATGAAGAAGTTGTATAATATGTATATAGTAATTAACCTTCAGCTATGTTTCCGTATCATTTTGACATAGTGACACAAATCTATTATAGAAATATATAATATACAGATAAGTATATTTATAGTAATACATTAAATATTATTATAATATAAAAAATGTACACATCCCCGGATTGATACTGAATAAAACTATAATATGGCGATTTTAATTGTATCTGTTTGATTGAATAAATATTGATTAAGGAGTATATAATAAAATCTTATACATTATATGTGACACTGCACTTCGATAGGAAGAAAACTCTTTTACTGCGTCATTATCGGTCAACATTATTTTTCCACAAAGAAAAGCGGGTCACTGGTTTCCCCGCGTTTTGTACCCTCCCTCCAGCAGTACTACATCATTTTCTTTATAGTTTTACAATAACGTAGTGAAAATGACTGACGACTATTTTTACTATTCGGTAATCAAAGATAACCAACAATGTTCACAAAATTATGTTACGTGTAAACTTTCCAGAAAAAGAACTTTATTACAGTAATATATTATAATGTAAATATTCATACACACGAACTACAAAACGTCTACACCGACTAGGTTTTACGTTTAAAAACATTATAGGTGAATTCATATTTTAAAATCATAATTTATAATACGCTGCGTCTCGAAAACACCTTCTACGATAATTTATTTTTATTACGAGTTCGTGGTTTTATGGTTATAGACTATTTTTTTCTCATCCACAAATGGCAAATGTTGCACACATATTTTTTTTTTCAACTTAGCATCAATAGGTTTTTTTCCTCGCTACTTTGAAATTCCTCATTTAGCTCCAACATATTTTGGGAATATTTTTCGTTATTGCTTTATTACATGAGATATAATTACGTTTACCTGTTTTTTTTTCAGAATGGTAGAAAAATCCAAAAAGTTCGTGTGCTACCTCTATAAAATTAAAACGTATTTAAGTCGGATTCACTTTAAAGTGGTCATTTCAAATTACTTAATAAAAACGCTACTAAATTACAAAAGCGAAATAACATGTTTTTGACAAAATTTTGATAATTTAGTAGAAACCCGAGGCAATTTTAAACCGTTTTATAAAAGTAATGGTTCAAAAAGTTAATTTTTATAATTCCAATTTATATTTATAAACACATTGATTAAATTTAAAAAATAACAATTTGTTAACAAAAAAAAATGTACAAAATCCAAAGCTGTATTCTTAATTTTAATATTGCGTAATGGTTACTTTTTAACTATAAAACTTAATTTTTAACCACCCATAAAAAATGTATTTTAATTAATATTTTTGTTTAGTTAAAATGGTACCTATAAAGTCATTAGATTCACTAGTTACTTAAAATAATGTTAATGAAGATGTATGATTAAAGAAATGATTTAGTATTTTAATGTTCTGGTTTTTTTTTGAGAGGTAATCAATTCTTTAAACTGTTTTATTATTCTAAACCATCATATATTTATCAAAAAATAAAAATGTAATGGCCCAATGTACAATTAACATTTAAAATATTATATTTTAATTAGTTTCAAATAATTTCATTTAACTTCAAAAGAAAAGAAATTTTTCTCAATTTGTTTTGAATACATTATAAGTTTTTATATTCCACGTTACATTTATGTATAAATATTTATTATTTCATCTGTTCAAAAATATTGGTTTTTAAACATTAAAATCTTTTAAAACTAAATTAGTAATTACTATTATATGATTTCAATAATTATTCCTATTTATTCAGGTTGGTATTTATTTAATATTACTTGTGAACTTATTAAAAGGTTTATTAGTAAACGTCAAGTATATTTTAAAATCCATCTGGTTTTTGTAACTACTGATTAATTTCTACTACTACTCTAACCTAATGGAGTATTCTATCATTACATATACAAAACATGAGATTCTCTCGATTCCAACATAATATTAATTTTATAATTAAACATAAGCTTCGTTATATTATAATTACACTATTTGTATTATTATTCAGGAACGGAAATATTAATACCGACGTAAGATAACGAGATCAATTAAATTCGAGATGTAGGATGATTACAGCATAAAAAATAACAGGCGTGGAGTTTGGATAATGGGAGGGTGTGTTATTATAAAGTGGTGTTTTTATTTTGATTGTAAAAGCGACGATGAATCATCATATTACATAAGCGATTCAAAGATGAGCTCATACTTACTGATGAATAAATCACACCATGTTAAAAACTTTAAAACATTATAAATAAAATTATCGTATAATAGTTTTCAAGATTTTTACAAACTTTTGACTTCAATTATAACCTCGAATAAAAACCTTAAATTTATACTAAAATTATGATTATAATTATACGAAATAAAAATTTGATTTAATCTTTATACTTAAAATATGTGTATGATAATAATTGTAAATATAGTGAATTTTCAATTCCAAAATATTTTCTATACTTTTACATGAACATTGAACACTATACTCGAAAGTTAAAATAATAGTAATTTTTCACTTTTAAAATATCAAAATGCCACATAAAAGTAATTTACGAGCGATTTCATATGGTATACTGGAAATTTCAAGTATATTTTACTACCCTAACAAGTGTTAAGCGGGTAAAAACACATCATTGTAAAATCAATAGATTACACACTATGTTTAAATAAATATATATATTTATAGGTACATGTGTGTGTGTGTGTGTGTGTGTACAAGTTTCCTACTCAACTGATGGTCGATAACGAATGTATCGTAAATTACATTCATTATTTAATAATTCTATAAAACATTAATTTTGATGACTTTAAAAATTACTAATTAAATATCGTATAAAGCATACAATATGATACTATGTTTAGTGTCTACGTTATAGTGTAAAAAATTCACATTATTATAATATATATTTTATTTATTGTTACGATAGAACATTTAATGAAAATAAATAACGAAATTACTTTTATTAGGTACAAAATTTATTTTTATAAAATAAATAATATATCAAATTACAAGTTTCTAGTCCACATTTTGCGCAATTCTCTTGTAGTTTATGTCCACGAAAACTTAAAAAAAAAAAAAAGTCGTTAATATAGTATTAAGTACCAATTACTACCCTAAATATCAGTTATGACGTGGATTTAATTTTTTAAGTTTGGTGAGTTATTGCAATAAACCCGACGCGCCCATCATGTAAATGCGTATCCAAACTCTATAACACTTACATAGTAAGTTATCGACCTTTAACGAACATTAGGCTTTTTGTACGGACAGGTGCAGTGAACGGGCTAGTCGGCCCGATCATTTGCATACCACGCCAGAGCCGTGACGGTACAGGAGACTTGTTCTGAATTTGACATTATTCTTGCCGTCTCAAAAACTTTGAACTAAGTTACGTTTTGCATAAAATAAAAATATTCAACGAGTTGACTTTCCATATGCCGCCGATCCGTTACTTTCATCCGCCCCCGTTGGACATACGGCGTAAGGCGGAGAGGGGCGATCTGCGTCGCCACTATATTCAATACTACTATTGCTACTACTACTGCTGCTGCTGCTGCTGCTACTATTCAGGGTTTCCGGTCACGCCCGCGGCAGATGGTCTAGTAAGACACGCACACGGAACGAAAGTAGAGAAAAAAAAAACCAATTAAGAAAGGTATATAATATAAGCTGCTACAGTGGCGGTCGCCGGACAGGCGTGGTACCATTAACGACACCGCTGCATTCGTTTCTCGTATACGTGAATTATAATACAAATGAACATATACGTCTTGCATGTTATTATTATACATTACACACACATACACAATATATATACATAGAATAGAGTTGCCTTTGTTTTCGGTTTTTTCTCAATTTATACATTGTGAACGAGTATAATATTTTAATATACGCCGGGCTACGATTTCATATAAAATCATATACCCCGTTCATTGTCGTGGTCTAGAAACATACGCTGGAACACGCCTACGTATAAAAACGTATAACACGTGCAACGTTCGTCCGCTATCCGAAATGGTGGCTTCGTGGACAGACGATGATAATAATTATCATACAACAATAATTGAAGAAGATAATGTTCTACGACCATATACGTTATCGTGATGATTTCCGCAATGTTAGCGTAAATACCACCAAAATTACATCGTTTCTTATCAAATCTATCATGACTATATTATTATAATTACTCTAAATAGTACCTAACCTAACGATTTTACACTGCGCGCGGTTAAATCATATTATGATACGAGATTCGCAAATCAGTGAATATTAGTGTATTGTAACATTTGCAATAGAGAACGATATTTTTAAAGAAATCTAAAATATGCGATGAATACTCAAATGGTGTTTTGTATGAGAGTAGCTGTTATCGTTGGTTTTCATTGCTTGTTATTTGTGTGAGACGAAATACCGTCGATCGACAAAGTCAATCGGCACGACGACGATTGGCACCCATCCAACTCAAACAACCCTCTCTTCTCGACCCCTCGCCAACTCCTTATCGACGACTTACCTCTCTCAGTCCACGAAACACTCAACTGTTAACCTGATTTTCTCGATAAAAGTTCAAAACTCCTTGACGACGAGGGACATATTACTACAACCAAGTGCCAACACCATCTTATAAGAGCACTCATCATCTCATAAACTGATTTTTCTTGCAGTCGATTTTCTTTTTTTTTCATTTTTTGATTAAAACAACGAACAAAATAGACTATTGGAATCTATCCTATATATAATTTTAATATTACACTTATAAATTACTATTTGTTTCCCTCTTATTTTCTTAGAATCAGCTATAAGTTAGTAGCACGATTTAAGTTATATCATAAATCATGGTTAGTAGTTATAACAAACCGTTATCGATTGATTTAGAACTCGTGTACATTTTTATAAAATTCTTAATAGTCATTTAATAATAATAATAGACTATTTAGCTATATATATAATATACCTATTAAATCACTGAAATTAGTAAGAATGTTTATCGTATATCAAAATAGAGTATAATTCAATTATAATATATATAATACTTTATTAACTATGATATCAATTTTTGAAGATTTAGGTCAACAAAATAAAGTAAAATGAATATTATAAAATATACATAAAACTAAAAAGAATAGAGATGTAATCAAACCTATTTTAAGTATAATATTTTTAACGCTTTAAATTAATATAAGTGGGTAGTAAAAGCTAATTTGTTTTATATAGTTTTTTTTTTACATTAAAGACAATGTATTTGCTGTATATTACACAATGTAAGATAGATAATACATTATATATGTAATATATTCTTGTTGAATTTATGTATATTTATTTATTTACCTATATGGATTATGAAGTTAATTAGTTATTAGTACCACCAACAATAAATATTAAAGTTCGAAAGAAAAACAATTAAATATTTTACTTTACACTCAAGCGCTAACAGAAATTACATCCTGACAAATATTCAATTGTTTTTCATTTAGTACGTTGAATATTTTATAAGTTTAGTATTTTGTAAATGAAAAAAATACCAAAGTATAATCATTAAAGTACTTCACTGTTATTCGATGACCTGAAAATATATAAAAACAACATTTTTAGGGAGTTTTATTTTAATCATAACTTTGGTGCAATATTTTATATGTAGTAAAAGACAAATGAGACACCGAAAATAAAAATGTCTACTCTAGAGTATTTTGTTTCCTTTTAAAATATACACTGTGAATAATTCATTTCAACAAATAATTTTCTCAAAACAGTATAATGTAAAAAATATAGACATTTTAGTGCAATATTTATTTATGTTCAAAAAAAGCTTGACATTGGTATTTATTTACATAATAAAATAACTATGTGAAATACACAAACAGAGTAAAACTGACCCTTTGATCTGTCTATTACTTATTTGCAAATAAAATGTAAAATGTATCAACATATAGTGGTGGCATTACATATATGTATATATTGATTTTTATATAGATGTAATACATTATAATGACATTCAGTACGTGATCTAAGACTTACTAGTAGTGTTTTCTTTTTTTTTTTTAAAGCAATATTGTGTTATAATTCATTGATAACAGTAAAATATAATTCGTACCTTTTTCAAAGTAATGAAGCAACTTACGATTGAAAATTTTTTTCCTAGGTAAAAATCTTTAACATGTGATATGGTTATTTAATAAAATACAAGAATTTGACAAAAACATTTGGGTAATATCTATTATCCATATTTTAAATGAACTTTTCGAATCACATTCAATACTTTAATGATTCATAATCATATAATTTAATTCGCTTATAAAATTTCCCGTTTCTTGGTTGCTTTAAAAAACAAAATATTTTATTGTTCGTTGAATATGCTTACTTAATTATATAAAATTCATGAAAATAGTATAAATTTAATATTTATGAAAAATATTTTTAATACAATATTTGTTTACTTAATTACACATGAAAAATGGATTTATCTTGTATACAGTGTAAAAAATTAATATTTCATATACATTTCGCTAAACTTAGTATTATATTTATTTTAAACCTCTTCACTTATATAAACAATAATATACTATAGGTAAACATACAATTAATTTACTTATACCTAAAATTATAAACAACCATGGTTAAGAATTTTATTTTTTAATATTGATGAACCTAATGATTCAATAATAATATTAGATTATTTAAAAGGTAAAGTTATAAACAATGATCATTTTCTTCAAATACAATAGCGATGGTGGAAGAAGAATATTTAAAATGTTGTGATTTGCATATTGAATGGCATTAACCACTTAACAGGTGCGGGCAGTCACTGTGAACAAACTTGTCGTCAGTTGAATTATGTTTTAACACAACGTATCTTAAGTATTTAAAATCATTTAAGAATAAAAAGTACCTTAATATGTAGCTGATATAAATTCAAATTTAACATTGTACTGATCATTAAAATCCTGATTGTCTGAATCCCTACAAGAAAAAGCCATTGGAATATAATCTGTACACATACTAGCAACATAATTTAAGAATCAAGTGCACAACTTTTTTTTTTAAGCTAATGTACATTTATGAAAATATTAATAAATTTCACTAACTGCGTAATGAAAAGTTATTATATCGAATAAATTATAACTAGCTATAGTATAATAAATAAAAATTTATTATATTAAATATTTTAAATTTTTTACAGATTTCCTCCATAAATTATTGATATTTGGCTTAAATAAGTATACTAAAATTAATATCAAAATTAATTTGTACCTAAGAAACTTAAAGTGATATAAATAATAATTAAATATGAATAATTATAAATTATCAGTTAATGAATTTAGATATTTTAAAAACTTTAAGATATTTTTTTTATCCCGAATGTTATTATTTTAAAAATGGTATGTTGAGCAATTTGGTGGCATACAAAAAATAAATTGTAAACAAAAACGATTTTAAAAAATATATATTAAATTATCTTTTATAAATTTCAAATTAATTTTTAAAAACTATATATTATACAACGCTGATTTTTGATTTAGTGATAGCATTCACTGAGAGAATTTTTATTCGTAACTATCATATTTGTATTGACATTTGAGAAATAATTAAATTATTATAAAATAAATCATAGATTAAAATATGTATCATAGAAAGATATACATAATTATTATATTAATTCTAACCAATATTTGTTTCTGAAGCAAAATATATTTTTCCTGTTTAATTGACTTAAATACTAGAAATTCTTCACAATATGATTGTTGTATCTATTTATACAACATTTCTATATTTTCCATAACGTGTATACTATACCAACCTAATATATTAATATGATTCGATTTCAAGCGTAATTAGTTTAAAATAGGTTTTTGACGATTTTTTTTTTTTTTTTGTTATCAACTGGTGATTTATAATTACGAACTCTAAACTTCTAAATACCTTAAACGCCTTAAATAATCAAATTTAAAAGATTAATCTGCATACGCAATAGCACCGTTTAAAGTATTATGTTACGATATGCAAGACACAAAATAATATTATCTATACTTATCCCGTCAGTGTAATTTGTGATGAAAGTAACTTTTCAACTACCGGTATCATTTATCATTGAACATTATAGATAACATTATTTCGAATTAAAATTATTATGCTTTTCAGTCAGCAAATGTTCAACAAACTGAACAAACTATCTTTCTCTATAATACACTAATAACGACAATTTTACCGACATTTTTATAGCCAAGTTAATGTACACTTGTATACAATGCGTATCATTTACGTATTATTCAAACCCTTTGATTATTTCTAAATTACTGTATTAAATAATTATAATTATTCTGCTTGTGCTTGATAAACGTTTCAGACTGAAACGAAACTGCCTTATATGGTAATTATGAAAATATTATGGCTTCATACTTCAATTGAAATTAAAGTCAATGCAATACAACTTCAATACGTACCTATAATACTCCATTTATGCTATTTGACATAGTTTTGTATGTTTTAATGAAATATAATCAAAAATAAATTTAATTTATTATTTAAATTATGTCACGAGAGGTTTTCTATATTTTTTCAATATTTATAAGAAGTAATAATGACTATAAATAAAATCATACTTACTAATCTTGATATAACAATTAAATTTAAAATATCTATGAAATAATAAAAGCATTATTTTTTTTTCCAATACTTTTGTACTACATAATCAATAACTAGTGAATGAGATAGCTAATATTTGAGATAAAACAATAATGTAAAAAATAATTCGTTCAAATATTGGTGTAGTTATACGTATTTATAAGACGCCAGCTAATCCAAAAAAAATCGTCAACAGTTCATTTTAAACTTTATTTTTAGAAATTGGATCAATGTTTATAATAAATTATACAATATTTAAATAATAGAAATGTATTTAAAAAAATGCAATTACCATATAAAAATAATTCAATGAATTATAATCAATTAGACTTGGACGATTTTGCATATTGTACAAGATTTAGACACATACATCTGTGATTGTTTAGAATTACCAATATTTGTGTATCTGCAATAATTTTTGTTTACAGTGTGCAATATTATTCGGACAGTTTTTCCAATACAGATAATAGGTACAAAAAAAACTAAAATATTTTCCATAAATAGGATCTATTTAATCGTGATTTGTGAAATATGTTTCGAAATGTCATTTGTGTTTATAGTGTTCTAGTAGAATTTCAGGAACAGACCAACTACCGCAACTGCAACAGCTTAAGAAAGTTTACAAACTACATGATCTGAGATGAGATGGGTATATCACAACAACTTCTCAAGTAACTGTTTCAATGAGAATATAACGGAACTTATACTGAAACAAAAGTATTTAGTTCATGACTGATGTATAATAACGATCTGACTTTGAGGTTTGAAGGGAATTTTATCGTCAACGTTATTGCAATTCGCAAGTAAATTAAAAGTTTATGGTTTTGGTAATATTTTGAAGTTTAAGTATACAATAATAGCTATCTATAGTAAACACTTTATTAGAAGTTAATAATAAATAAAAAATAAGAATTTATTCTTTATATAAAGAATAGTCAGATGACTCAAATGGAGTTCAATCCGTTAGTATAGGTATAGTATATTAATTGCTTAATATTTTAAGTCAGAAATATGAAATAGTTTTAAACTCTCAGCGTAAATCGTGAAATTTTATATTTTAATTATAAGATTTACCAACCGTTTAAAACAAAAATATGAAAAATATTAAAAACAAGTATAAATTGAAAGTTATTTAAAACATATTTACTAATCAAAGCTTAGATTTTACTTAAAAACGAATGTATTTATTATACTAATATTATTATTATCATATAGTTTATATAACGACAAAATAACGAAGAACAATATATCAACATTTAACATTATATAATATAATTAACAGCATAAGTTAAACATAATGTTTAATTTTTGTTAGTTGTATCGTGATGTAATTTCTATAATAATAATAAAATAATTGAACGAATATTGTTTTTCCATTAATAAAAAATATACGAAGGTCTATAGAAATTCAAGTAGTTAAAATATAAATATTTTTACATAATAATATATAAATATAATAAATACATTATATATTATCATAGTTATACTACAATAGTGAGCACGACGAAAAACATTATTTTGTATCTAACGAAAAATTAATTAAAATGATGATAAAACTTATGAGTTATGAATGCCGTAAAACAATAAAAAATATAAAATATATTTTAAAATTTTAGAACTAATAAAAAGTTAGGAAGATTTAGAAGATATATCCACTGAATTACAAGTATGCCAATTTCAAATCTTTAAGAAAGAAATAAGAAATATACTAATAAATAACTAATAAAATACATAATAATGTTTTTTGTAATTAATAAAATATAATTTTATGTAGCTTTTATATTTTATTGATAACATGTATAACAATTAAAAATATGTTTTAAATATAAAATTGGTATTATATAAAGTTATATATATATAAAAAAAAAAAATTACGTATAAAATATAACATAATATTCAATTTCATGATAATAATTAATTGATCATTCTAGTATTATGAATATCTATTGGTGTGTGATCACAGACAATTGACAGCACTGATGTGTGACCATTATTTAGAATATTTTAAGTGCACTTTAATTGACATTGTTTTTGTAACTTATTGCCTCCGCTTTAGCTTGTATATAAAATCATTAATGATTAAATTCTATATATACCTACCGGCTATAATATGGAGCCGACTGGTCATAAGACTTGACTTTCTATACAAGGCAAGTTTTATTTTATTTCGGGGTCTATAAAAATAATGCCGTTTGAGTTTTATATTATTGCTTTATTATTGTTGTTGTTGTTTGTATAAATGTTTGTTCGTTCATTATATATAATGGCTTTTTTATGTTATGGTCAATTTTGATATTGTTAAGTCGAACATAAAAATAAAAAATATTCAAATAATATTATAATTAATCGTATTAACTAAGTTTTTAGATTTTATCAGTATTATGAAGTCACTTTTCTAAATGGCGCATGGTTAAATTGTTGAATATTATTTTTAAGATAACAGTAATAATAAAATAAGATAAATCGTTATTATTTTGTAAATTCAATAAACGTATTTCGGTTGATATAATAAAACATTAACTTGATCGATATGAGTTTTAGATAGGTATAAATTATTAAACGTTAATTATCATTCAAATTATAGATAATGTATTAACGTTCAAAATATATAGAATTTATCAAATAATATGTATTTTTCCTAATCAAGTCTATAATAAGCTAATCGGGCTATTCAGGTAATAGAGCCTTAGTCATAATATTATAAATTACACCTCTCTCCGTTTTAAATTCCTTTGTTCACTGCCCATTACCGTTCGCCACTCGTACCCGTAAGTCACAAGCAACCGTGGTGAAGATTGAAAGTTGGCACGAAAACGGAATGGGTCATTTTAATCCAATCGAATGCGTTTGATTGGTTTTTAATTAATAATCAACGAGTAAAACCATATAATAGTTATACGTAGTAGTATTGTAGTTAACCACAGGCGTGAAAAACCGTCGCCCAGTCCTTGTCTGTTTTTCTTCCATTATCAGTTTGTATCGGTAGTCGGAATACCTACACGATTAAAATTATTTCTAATATTGAAGAGTGAAGACTATGATATAGTATTTGCTAGTTCGATTCTACCAGTATTTGTATAGTTTAATCTATTCTGTAAATAGTAAAACGGCTAGCAAATCGAGGAACAGGATATCATCTATCTATATATCAAAAACAATCATATTCCAGTAATTATTAATTAGTGAAAACGTTAATGTGTTGTAATAAAAAAAAAAAAAAACTTCATTACAAAATTACATATACTCACATACTTTTATAGAACCGTTTACAGGTCTTCTTCAATAAATAAATAAAAAAAAAAATCTTGTGTGCACGCATTGAAAACAAACTATGCATATAATATTATGTATATTTATGTATTTTGTTATTTGATTGAATCGAGTTTAATTTGTACGTAACACAATGTTAACCAATCAATAATACATTCAATTAACCGGTATATTAATATAATTAAGTGAAAAGTTGAACACATCATACAACAAACATAGGCACTGTATGAATGCTAAATAAAAGTTTGAAAAAAAAAAACAATTTTATTAATTATTATTATTGTTCTGATACCAACCGAATTCCCAATAGTAATAAGATAGTATGTAAAGTGAGTAAGTTTAGTACAATTTATTTATATAGAGAACACATGATAATATAATATTTTTCCTCATTTAAAAATTAAATAAATAATACCTACAGCGTTTTAATAAAACGTATCTTTTTATGCAGCTTTAAATTACCTCCATTTTTTTTTTCATTAAGTAATATTATTATTCGTATAAAAAATAATACCTGCAGGTTTAAAAAATAAATTTAAAAATAAAAATTTATTTTTAATGTATTAAAAATAAATATTTTTTTCCATTTTTACTTGTTTTAAATTAAAAATATGATGGGTGGAAATTATAGCAACAACTTGTCATATCATTTCTTTTTTTTTATTAAAAATTAAAACTATACAGGTAGGTTAGGTTATATATTATATTAATATATTATTAAATAATAATAAGTATTAATTTAGTAAAATGTAACAAGTTAAACATTTTCGTATTTATAATGTATTTTGTTACTGATGTGTTGATCAGACATTACATCAGAGAAATAGAATAAGTCAATTAAAAATTGCCTTCGTCTTAAGTTATATAAAAAATTAAAATACAATGATTTTTGATTATTTTTTTCAACCTTTTTTGGTCCGTATAAATCAATTAAATTAGTAAGTGTGATTTAAAAATAAACCAATTTAAATTTTTTTATTATTTTAAATATAATAAACCAAATGTATTATAGTAAAATTAAAAATTAGTTTTAAAAAATTTGACCACTATACGGTATACGCTATTACTGCTATTAGGTATGGTATACCTACTATTATAATAATATAATCGAGCATATAAATTATAACACTGTGCGATTTATTTCACAAAGAGTTCAAAATATAAATTTTCTTTAAAGTTCTTTCAATCTTACAGAGTTGTTGACTCTATAGTGACTCGCACACAATAATCGCAATTGATAAACCACGCTAACCCTATAACACTCATTACTAAAAACATTACATTTTTGTCAATTATGAAAATTCCCATTGGGTTTAGGCTCTGAAAAGTGATAAAACGTTTCAATTTTAATAAAAATAAATGTTTGTATAATGTATGTAATACTATTTATATTATATATTATACATTTTATAATATATTATGTGACTTTTACGTACCCTTCGTGATATTTATCGTTACATTTTACAACTGTTGCAGTGAACATACATAGGTACACTAAATAATAATCACGGGTTATGGATACTGTTCCCCCGATGGTTGTAGGCAGTATACGTATAATAATAATAATAATAAGTAGTTAACTGATATGTGACTATAATGTGTGCAGAGTAAAGTAATATAATTATAAATATACGTTGCCATTATGCATAATTTTAACGATTTCTTGTGTTTAAACAAGTACCTAATAATTTGCATGAATAATTTTATAATGTTGAATAATTTACGAACAAATTAAATGAGTAAAAAATTAATGTTAAATACCTGGCAAAAATACCTACCTAATATTACACGAAGAATCATGAGTAATGGTTTCACGATTAAAAGATTACTTTCTAACATTTTTTGAATGTGTGAATATTGTGATTTTAAAATTAAAATTATTAAAAAATCTTTAATTTAATAGAAAATCAGGCCGAATAATCGACATGGTGATATTCAGAAGGATAGTATTTGGGTTCAAATTTCTCATAAAATTTTTGACATTCGAGATTTTTAAATGTATTTCTTTTTTTTTTTTTATTGTATACGCCCACAATGGGCTCAGAACAGTATTTTATTTTATTATTATTATTATTATTATTATTATTATTATTTTTTTTTTTTTTGTCAACAGTGTTTTAGATAAATAAAATAGCTTAAAATCCTTATGTAAAACAAAAAAAAAAATGACAAGAATGGAACTTTAAAGGGGTTGTTTTACAATTTTTAGTGTTTTAATTAATGCAAAATATGTTAAAGAAAAAAATATAAAAAAAATAAACTAAAATATACCAGATTCTGCTGGATATTATTATTTATTATATCATTATTATCATTACTTTTAGTATTATACAGTATTTTACACTACAATAAAACTTCGATTATCCGTCTACACAGGACCAAGATGGTGACGGATAATCGAATTAAATGGATAAAATAAAATAGATTTTTTTATATTAAATATTAATATATACATATAGTTATTATATATATTAAATTTTAATATATTAGATATATTATTATTATTATTATTTAGGTGTTATACACATTTGATGGTTAAATGCAATTATTTTTTTAAAAAAATAGTTATTTTTGTTAGTTTAAACGAATCATGAGCTTTTTATAAATAGATCTTACATGATTATCTACCGAATATGTTTCACTTACATATTTCGTTAGTATTTTTTTAATTTTTCCAAGTCAATAAGCAAACGTTTTCGTTTTTTAGACATTTTATTTTACGAAAAACACACACGAGTACAAACACGAAAACAATTAAGTACCGATTGTGAAGTGTATAAAGTAAACGTTCGTAAAGGTATATAATATATTCATAATATTAAATGCTGATATATTGTACTAAATACGATACAACTTATCTATAAATTACTTAAAAGCGCTTATTTACTATATAGTATATACCCATAATGCGGACGTTCAATATTATATTTATGATTGTTATCAATGTTACCTATCATTATATTATTCTCACGATACCATTATGACGGTGAATTACATTTAGTGTACTAATAATTAACCCATCTGATTTTAAAATATTATAACTTGTAGTTTTGTTTATTGATAAATATAATATATTTTCATAACTAACCTTTCATTTTAACTTTTTTTTTATAAATATAATATACTAAAAATGTTAAATCTTGATCTATAAAAGCAATTTACAAATTATACCTATTAATATTTATTTCAATGTTGATTATTCTAGTAGAGAGTAGTCGTTTATTTATAATGTTTAATACATATTATTATGTTATAACAATTATTTTTTTTTTAAATTATTTTTTTAATAATCTTTAATAAAAAAATATATTTTACCAAAGATCGGAAAAAGGAAATGGGGTTATTAGTACGTACGTATAATACGTATAGTATAGTATTATAGTATAGTATAGTAGGGTCATTAAACTTTTATTAAAAAAAGTAATTAAATCGTTTTTTTTTTTTTTTTAATAATTGAATATTGGTCACACATTTTTTTCTTGGCCTTCAAATTGTGTCCTGTAATAATTGGGTTATATATTGTGTATTCTCGTTCGATATACCTATATTTTTAAATCCGCATTAATTATAAATGGATGAGTTTGTATGCTTATTAGGTAACTATATTATTCTAAGTAATGATATGAACATTTTTCGACACGTGCTCTACAGAAGGGTATTAAGAATTGAGGTTAAGGAATTGTTTAACTATTCATGGAAACGTTAAATTATATTCTCTAGTCTGTGAAAACATCGAACAAGTCAAATAGTTAGTTAAAATGCTTATAAAGTTTTGAGGAAGCGATACGATCAGTTACGAGTTTAATACGGTTAACCGACCGGAATACCTACTCAAAACACAGCGGTGAGAAAATACGTGGCTGAGCATTACGAACTTCTCATTATTTAGGTAATGTATAACTATGATTACGACAACTTTTTAAGCTCACAATCGTTCGTGTTCTCTCCTAGTTGTTTACTTTAGCGTTGTTTATATATTATTATTTTTTTAGATT
Source organism: Aphis craccivora (assembly GCA_009835225.1). Lineage (NCBI taxonomy): Eukaryota > Metazoa > Arthropoda > Insecta > Hemiptera > Aphididae > Aphis > Aphis craccivora. Next base: position 8,099 of record VUJU01000142.1, on the reverse strand, counting down.
TACAAGGCAATGATTACTGATTACGTCATTTTTTTTTTTTTTTTATTGCATATTATTTATTGCAGTTTGTTCTCGAAAACATAATATGATGTACAAAATAAATACGTTATTTACGATATGTTTTCTACACGCGAATTGCAAATCCCCAAATCATATCTCGGGTCATTAACATAATATACACGCCGCATTTGACACAAATAACCTACGTAACCTTTCAATTCGTATTTAACCCTAATTCAAAGCATATCGCTAAGTATATAAGTAACGCTGCACGTCATAGGGGTAGGTGGTTAGGCGGTGGCGCTGGTGACATGGTGCAGGTGATGAAAACGTAACACGACTACAAACGTGTCGGTAAACAGTTATACAATTCTAAAGGCGACGACATCGCGCGTCGAGTAGTTGCGTGACAACCGAGTAGGTATAGCAAAGAAATTGTACAACATAATAATAGCAGTTCAGACAATGTTATTCTTCATTGTCTGACAAATTCTCTAGCCTTTTTCGCTTTTTATTTTTGCTATTATTGCCTATCGGTCTGGCCGTGAAGGCTGTCGTTAAAATAAAAGAAAAAATACTTACTTTAGAGATCAAGAAACCTCGAACGGGCCAATGAGTCTGTCCACTATTGATAAATACATACTATTCGGGTGGTAAAAACGGGATATTTTGTGATAAATCTAAACTAACGGTTTCTGTTGTAAATAGCATGCCCTAGCCGAAGTAATAGTGACGTAGTGTGGTACGTCTTCATTTGACTATAACTATACACGGGAGTTTCAACAAAAGTCAATAAATTACATGGTGTTTTCCCCCCTTTCTCACTAGCATTGCTGTTAATTTAGTACACCTCTAGATAACTTTGCGGCATTGTGTACGTTTAGCCCTTAGCACTTTTAGAAATTTATACCTCCGGAAAACTGCAGGTTGAGACGAACTCGCTCGTGAGACGAAACAAAAGGAAAAAAAGTAACAAGTTGTTGTTGTTTTATATTGCACACACAAGCCCACTTGAACCAGTGTATAGGAAACGAGACTGGGTAGTAATAATAATAATAATAGTAATAATCGTAATCATAATAATAGCGACCCAGAGTAGTCTTGACGTTTCTTCATTACTATATACGCCACCACTACTGCTGCTGCTGCAGCTTTTACTATATTATAATATATACACCAATGCAATCTATTGTAAATGAAAATTTTAATTAAGACTCCAAGATATCAGTGTTCGGGGTCGGTTGGATCAGCTAACCTTTAACACGCATACAGATATATAATGTTATTTATATTTATGAACCTTACCTCTTACAGTTTCTCCCTATAGTTGGGAAATTTTATTAACATTTAAACATTGACTTTTAGACCTTGTACATATCTTTTTTTTAACACTTATGTTTTGTAAACGATTTAATCCATTTAAGAATATCTCAATGTAGAAAAAAAAGAAAATGACTAGGATTCTAGATTTTTTCACGTATTTGTTATGGTCTATACAGCAATGGATGATGAAAAACCATTATAGTATTAGATTCAAAAAATATAAATATAAAATAATCTGCTTAAAATAAAGTAAATATACATTTTCATGCATACAATTATTATAGATATTATAAACCGTTATTAAAATAATTAGTAATGTAAGTACGATACCTAACCGATATATATATACATTATATATATGTGTGTGTGTGTGTGTGTGTGTAATAGTAGTGATAAATGGATAATAATATATTATGCTAATCACTATAACTAATAAGTAATAACTTTATATAAAGCATTGTAACTTGTAGCGGATAGCTACAGCAATTTATCGAAAGGAATTAAATTACCAATAAAAAAAAAAAAAAAACTTTTTTGTATAAGTGTAGCACAATATGTAAATTAAGCTAAAACGAGTGATGATTTTTTTTTTTTTTTTTAAGTCGTGAACATGATTTCATTTTTTTTTCAAATTATATATAAATCAATAATAGATTAGTTAGGCGTAGATAGGTAATTAACAAAATAAAACACCACAACAATGTATATAAAGGTAATTCCTCTATGAATAAAATATTTTGAATGTATTTTAATATATTATACAACGGTGGCCACAACACGATATAATATATATATATATATATATGCATGCATATACTATACAAGTTTATAATATAGCAACCAATGTAAATATATATAATAAACGACTTTAGACCTAGATAACAATATTAGTTGCCACGAGCCGTGTTGGCGCCAATCACGATGGTCTATCGTCTACGTTTATATTATAGTATACAATATATATATATATTATTATTATTATTATTATTATTATTATTACTATTCCAACCATTATTGTAGCTTCATCGAATAATTAACGATATAATCGAGGCGCTAGAGGTCAGATAAATTTATGGAACGATCGATCGCCGATCGGCTAATATTTACACGTTGGCTAATATGATTTCCGGATCTCTAATTTATATTAAACATGCATGATTATTATAATTATGTTATCGTCGTAATATTATGTATTATACGTACCTACTTATCAGTTGCATGTATAATACACAAACACGAAATATGTATGTACATACGTGCAGGTTCTTTAATATTTTATTATTTTTTTAAAGCATTATTTGACTTAATTTGGAATTTTGCCTTCGGGTATTATAATATTATTTACACTGTACTTATTTGTTCCCTGTTATGGCGTGTTTGTTTGTATACCACCATTATCTTTTGATTTTTAAATGGTAATCTATATTTTTTTTTCAAATTCACAATCTAGAGTCAAATAACACACTATAATAACGATTTTGATACATAGATAAATATTAATAGTTAATACATATCATGTAACAAATAATGAATAAGAAGTTAATTAGATAATCCTCGTATATCAAATATTTCTAATCTATTGGCAAATTAATATTCCTCTAACTAATTTACTAATCTTTGAGTTCCTATAAATGAATGAAACAAAAATTCAATACGTAATAATTTAATATGCATAGAAAAATATTTTGTTTAATACAAAATAAAAGTTAATAGTGGTTCGACATACAAAATAGTGAAAATAGTACAATTATTAGTGTAATAGATGCATGTATCTTGTTAATTCAAATACAAAATTTCGTAAAAGTTAATATTTTTCAAAACAATAAAAATTATTTGTTGCAATACAAATTACTCTTTATTTATATATAAGAGACAACAGTACCTACTTACAAAATATAAACACTGATGGAAGAAGATAGAAATGGTAAATTTACAGGCAATGTATTATCATTATAAATTAGGTATAATAAGTGAATATTATTATACATATTATATTATACATCTCGTACCTACAAATCGAGTATATTTTTAAATTTCGATCGGAGAGCAGTGAAGTGCAGCGGTGTACGGTTAGCTCTTTGGAGACCCGGTTAACCAGAAAACGTCGTTGGTCCTGTATAATAATAATGACTCCCCTGTGCAATTTACCTAACATCTCTCTAGCCACCACCGCCGCGACCACAAACACACGTTGAGAGCCGTCCGGCCGGTCGGTCATTATTTCGGATGCGAAAGTTTAATCCGAATTTTCTGAAATGTTTATCCGCCCGTGTAACGTTTCGCCGCTGGCAATAAAATTCAAAAGCCGTAATGTTGTGTTAAATTACATATATAAAAAATGAATGGCCGTCGTTCGGTCACTAGAATTATTACGTTTTGAATACTTAATTGACACATTAACCTACAAACAATACTAACTGTCTATGTTATATCACATTCCTGTACAAAGTAAGTAATTAACTCAAAAAATTCAAAACACAATAAATTTGTGAATATGCATAAGATGTAAATAATTGTAAACAACTATAACTTGTTATAGTGTATTTTATAAAGATGGAGAAAGAGAGAGAGATGAAGAATCTCGATCAGTACCTACAGCATGCAGTAACGCTAATAAGGAAAGTTCAACATAGTACATCGACCACAGTCAACACAAAGTACGAAATGGATCTACAATAAACATTTTTTTAAAAGACATACAATGACAATACACCATTAATAATACAAAAATTGTAGAACTATATATTATTTACACTGTATAGTACGTTGAAAATAACAAACTCCCTGAGGTATTAAACAATAGTAGTAAAGTAGCAGTATTGCAAGTTTGGCGAATACTTGAACTTTTTATGCTTAAAACATTAAATTATATGGAACGCATAATCTGAAAGATGGACAATAATATGATATGATGTTTAATGAAGACGAAGTAATTAGTAAAATACGAAAAAATACTTTTAAATGAATTTATTCAAAATTACGCACGGTGAAGAATCTAAACAAAAATCCATTATACTATAGACTATATAAGGATATAAATTAATAACTGTATAGTATATAGTGTAGGTATACGTAAGTAAAACTGAAATATTAAACTATTAAAAAGTTTGTTTTTTTTTTGGTACTTACCAAAATCATCCTTAAATATTATTGAATAAAATCAATCATACAGTTAGAACGGAGTCTGAAAATATAAGATATTTTATAGAAGTTAAAATAATTTATATGCTTTAATAAAAATAAGTAACTTTATATATAATTTTGAACTTTGGATTTTCATGTACAAAACATTTCAGAAAATGTATTATATCAGTTATTTTTCATACTTATTTAAATAATCAGCTAGTCAAACCATTATATTAAGATATATATCCACATAAACGTTCATCGAAACAATGCCGTCAATGTTTTTGTTATTTAACATTTACAGTATAAACAACTGTATAAATATACAAGTTTTTTGTATTGTTTGTCAAAACTTATTTTTTGTAATTATTAAAAAACTTTGAATAATCTGGTTTTAAGTCTTTTGATTTATTGGCTTTTATTGGTTTTTGACTTGTTGAGCTATCTATTTTACAAAATTACTTTTTTAATTTAAACAAACCAATATAAACAATATATTTATATACATATAAAGCTGGTTTTAAGTTCAATATTAATTCGATGCTTGAAGTTAAACTATTAAAAGGGTATTTTAGACAAACAATTATTAGCAACATAAAATAATAACGTACTTTTAACAACAAAGAGGATAACTACTTGTTTGTAAATACCAAATTGTTTTTGGTAAATATATTATATTATACTAGGTATACTATAATAAATATTAAATAATACTATGCTGTAAATTTATAATTGAAATTATATAAAAAAAATAAATTAAGTATGAAAAAAATATAGAAATCATAAAATAGTTATCGAATTATATATTTTATTTTATTAAATTAGAAAAAATAACTTATGAATAAAATTAAGATTAACATTATACTTGCTAGTTGCTAAATAAATGTATTGTAATTTAATTTTTTTCAAAATTAATTAGCCACAATTATTAACATTTAAGTGCAGTTATATTATATTCTAAATAAAATCATTTGATGATATAGATCCGTCAATTTACATTGTTTTTAATGAAAAAACTTCACTGCAATCAATAAACATTACATAATACTATGTATAATATAATATTTATAAATTTATAATGACTAATAAGCTGGTAATAATCGACTTTTTACGACGAATAGTTTTGCAACAATAGTTAAATAGTAATTAAAAATGTGTTTAATTAATAATGAGTTTGGTTTGTAGATCAAAAATTATGATAAACAACTTAAAATGTACTAAATTATAAGTACGTAGAATAAAAATGTATTGGTTCTTAGTAAAACATAATAGGTATATAGGCTATTGTAGTAAGCGATGCCATACAATATCATCAGCATCTAACACCAATAATTGCTTTTCATAATGGCAAATGTATATTTTGCACCAATAGACTGTATTAATACCTTAATAGTTATAGATAATCTTAAGAACATAATAATATAGAACAATTTAATATACAAAAGCATTTTCATAAATGGATTATTGAACAATAATTGTTTAATAGAGCGGAATCGATGAAAATCTTATAATAATTGTACAAATATTGATATTGGATATATTACACTTTTGTATTTTAATTTAAATAAATAGCTATAATAAATTGTATTATCTACACAATGGATATATAATACAAAATATACTGAAAAATAGTAGTGAACAATAAAACATGAACATTAATAATAATTGCGTACAATGTTTCGTTGAAATAGGCTATCTATTGTTACTCTATTTGTTTTTATTTAGCTGTCTCAAATTATTACTGAACTTTATTTACTAAGACATTAACTCTGGTGTGAAATGTCCTAGTCAAACTAAAATAAACGCAAACCACGAAAAATGGCTACAAATAAAAAGAAAAAAGAAAATAATCGAAGTCTTAGGTTTTTTCTTTTCAAATATTTCTTAATAATATAATATATCTATGATATTAAGGAATATTTGCAACCATTGCAATATTTTACAACTGACATCTCTGATAAAAATAAATAAAAAACAATTTACCAATAAAGTTTACTGTAGTTTCTACAATAAATATTTCAATTTAATTATAGCTCCAACTTTATAACCATCGTGTATCTAAATGTTTATAGGCTTTACTAAAAAATAAATTGTAAATCACGAAGTTGAATTGATAAAAAAATTGAGTGATATACCAATAGTATTGGGAATGGTAAATATACCTATTGATGGATTCTAAACCACATACGTTCAATACTGTTTGGGGCTATACAAACAAAATTGCTTTGTATAAAGTCAATTCCCGGTAAAAAGAATCAAAGGACAATGAAAAAAGTAACTATTATTGAGGGTTTAAGGAAACGACTTTATTATTAAATATATATACACACAATTTATCAGTGTAGCATTTTGGTTTGCCACGAGGGGGAGCATTTTTAAAGAACACAAAATACTCTAATACTTAGTGCGCTCGAGGATAAATCGAAAGGCCTGTTAACTGCAAACATTTTCTTATTATTTCCCCAAGGACCCGGTGGGGACCCTTGTTGATTTTTACTGCAGACAGACAAAAACAGTTCCCTTGCCCCCACCAACCGTATGCGTTCTGCAGACGAACTGTTATGTACTGGGGACTAGGATTTTTAACCCCCTTCCTCTTCTTCATTTTTGTTCATTTATTTTCATTTACAGGGCCCCCGGAGTAAAACATCCGACGATGGTCTGTCTTGAAATAATTAAACTAGAGCGAAATTATGTTCCTTTATTAATTATTTTTCTTAACAGATTCTTATCCTAAAAATTAATGGTTCTCTAGTTTATTTTACAATTTTAAAATAATTATAAATTCTTTAACAACTTATCTTCTTAGTATATATTATTGTAGCATAGTACATTTTAACTAAATATCTTAAGCCACTATCCAAGAAAAAAATAATTTTAGTTATAAACTTATAAATAATACATAATTATATGATTCATATATGTATTCGCCGCGTAAACTAATAGCACATTAATATATGCGTATAAAGTATAAGAGTTAGAACGTAAGGTCATACACATAAATTATAATTTACTACATACGACAAAAAAAATTATCTACGTATTTGCAGGGGCCTTAAATCAGAAAAAATAAAGATTTGAATCGCATCTAATATTTCTATTTTAGAAACTTAAATTTATGGAATAAAGTGATTCTATTGATCTAAGTATCTACCTAGGTATAAACAAAAAATACCCATCGAAAAAATTAACATAGTTTTATAGAAAAAAAATGTAACAGTACTAAAACTTAAAACACAATTAAAAAGATATTAGATGAAATAATAAAATAATATATATATATATAATATTAGCTATACACATACCTACCTTATTTATAATTTCTTACTATTTAAACTATACATGTATTATATTTTAATTACTTAAACCTAATAAGTAATAATAGTGTTGAACTAAAATTATTAGTGTCTGATATTATATTATTAGTGATATTATAAAAAATGTTATCATAAATTATAATGTCTTGTATGTGTCATATGCATTTGGTACTTTGAGTTATATTTTTTATTTTGGTCACAGCATTCTGTAGTATTCTTATTTCAGAACAATAGTAGTTGTATATAACAACAAGTTATAATCTACGTGTAAAACTGGACACTAATTGCTCACATAAATTATAAGCTTAAATACCTTTCAAAAAATATTATTAC